>LOEQ01003926.1:101719-112119 GCA_001685075.1 Bramus lutescens
AAGCGGCTGGTGTCTTAGGACGAGGTGGAGGTAGCAGGTGTGAGGACGGGAGGCGTCCCAGGGGGCAGGGCTGGGTTGTTCCCTGGAGGACCTGGAAGCAACTCCTGTTGCTTCTGGAACCTTCCATGGTCTTGCGTTCCGACGTGGTACCGGCCCAATAACTTTGTCCAGCTGTTTTAGGAGAGTTCAAGTTCGCCAGTGACAGTGGTAGGAAAAGTGGGTCTTCGTGACTGCGGGGCCTCTGAAAGTCACCAGGCTGTCTCACCCATGGGACTGTTAAAGGCTGTGTGACTTGAGCCCTCTTGGTAATCTACCTCGGGTCCCAGCTTTTCCCTACAAGCAACAGCCATCCTTTCCCACAACTGGCAGAAGTTCCCACTCCAGCGGTCCTAGACGTTGTTCTGTTAAATGTCAAGCTGGTTTTAAGGTCGTGGGAATGTAGAAGACAGGTGATGTTGGGCTGTTTTGACTGAAAACTATTTTCCACATAAGAAAAGAAAACAGTCCAGAGCTTTGACTCTTCCTAGAGGTGAATCAGACAGGACTGCTCGTGTGTGTATACATACGGTCTGTGAGAGGGGGAAGCTGTGGCAGTGATCTGAAACCCACCTCTGTGCCACAATTGTTATTTTTTTAAAGATGTGTTTTTATTTTATATATATTAGTGTTTTGCCTGCCTGTGTGTAAGTGCACCATGTGAGCATCTGGTGCCTGTGGAGGCCAGAAGGGATTGTGGGATCCCCTGGCGGTGGAGTTACAGAAGGTTTTGAGCAGCCATGTGGGTACTGGGAACTGAACACTGGTCCACTGCAAGAGCAGCAAGTGCTCTTAAGGCTCGGCCATCTTTCCAGTCCTGTAGTTTAAATTTTAACACAGTTACCTGTTTACTTTAGTTATGTGTGAAATAGTTTCTGTGACATTTTACCCTCTAAATGAGAAAAGCAGTTGAAGATGTATTTGATGTATATACAAAGCCTTTGCTTGCTGTTCTGGGGTTTTGGTGTGTGTGTGTGTGTGTGTGTGTGTGTGTGTGTGTGTGTGTGTGTGTGTGTGTGTGTGTGTGTGTGTGTGACTCTGTTCTTATGAGGGCAAGCCATTTGAAAACTCTAGACTCTAAAGCTGGGTGCATTGGCGCACACCTTTAATTCCAGCAGTGAGGAGGCAGAGGCAGGTGGATCTCTGAGGTCTACAAAGAGAGTTCCAGGAGAGCCAGGGCTCTGTAGAGAGACCCTGACCCAAAAAAACAAAAAACAAAACAATGAAATTCTTCAGTGACTGTGGGTACAGCAAGTCCCAGAGCCCCCAAAGGAGCCATGGCCTGCTGGTGTCGCCAATTTCCGGGGGTAATCCAGAAGGATTCTGTTTGGACGTGTGTGCAGGTGATGTCCATGAACAGGCCTCTTGTCTCATGATCACTAGCCTCTCTGTGAGTGGGCACTGAGGTCTCACTTTTGTATATGGTGTTTTAAGAAACATCATTCAAAGTGAGCACCACCTCAGGAAGGCCTTCCTTTGCTGTCCTACCCTAATGTAGCCCTGATTCATCTCATGATACACGGCTGTTCTTTACTGTTTTCATTTTACCTGGCCAGTCTCCAAAGTCATATATTTGTAACTGAAAATTAAGAAATATGTATACTTTTGATTTCTTTCTTCTTCAATGTCTCTCCCCATTATACATTCACAAGGTATAAACTTGATTAGTCTTCGTCTAAGACAGCTCTATCTTTGGCATTAACAGAAACCCTTTTATGTAAACTACCCAGATGCCATTAACAATAATTGTTATCAAATGCTTGCTCTATGCCAGGTTTTGTGTAAGATGTTTAATGTGCAGGAATTATTTACTTGAAACTTGTCAGTTTTGATACGGGAAGAGAAGATACACTATATTTGTGCTCCAAATATAGTTGCTCAATTAAATTCTTTATTCAGAGGCATATTCTTTCTCTTTTTAGTACATCAGTTTCAAGATCATGGGGTCAGAAATGTGGTGTTTATCTCTTTCTCTATACCCTCCAAGCTGAAGTGGAAGCGTTTGTGCTAGGAAAGAACACACTACTCAGTGTACAGCAAGAGGGACTTGCTTTAGAGCATGGTGTCTGGGGAAGAAGCAGGGCTGAAGTCAGATGCTGAAGGGTGTTGTCTGATGCTCATGATGAAAGACTGGAAAAACGAAAGAAGAAATACCATTGAAGGTTTTATAGTGGGTCTGGNAAGCGGCTGGTGTCTTAGGACGAGGTGGAGGTAGCAGGTGTGAGGACGGGAGGCGTCCCAGGGGGCAGGGCTGGGTTGTTCCCCGGAGGACCTGGGAGCAACTCCTGTTGCTTCTGGAACCTTTGTCCAGCTGTTTTAGGAGAGTTCAAGTTCGCCAGTGACGTGGTAGGAAAAGTGGGTCTTCGTGACTGTGGGGCCTCTGAAAGTCACCAGGCTGTCTTCCCCCATGGGACTGTTAAAGGCTGTGTGACTTGAGCCCTCTTGGTAATCTACCTCGGGTCCCAGCTTTTCCCTACAAGCAACAGCCATCCTTTCCCACAACTGGCAGAAGTTCCCACTCCAGCGGTCCTAGACGTTGTTCTGTTAAATGTCAAGCTGGTTTTAAGGTCGTGGGAATGTAGAAGACAGGTGATGTTGGGCTGTTTTGACTGAAAACTATTTTCCACATAAGAAAAGAAAACAGTCCAGAGCTTTGACTCTTCCTAGAGGTGAATCAGACAGGACTGCTCGTGTGTGTATACATACGGTCTGTGAGAGGGGGAAGCTGTGGCAGTGATCTGAAACCCACCTCTGTGCCACAATTGTTATTTTTTTAAAGATGTGTTTTTATTTTATATATATTAGTGTTTTGCCTGCCTGTGTGTAAGTGCACCATGTGAGCATCTGGTGCCTGTGGAGGCCAGAAGGGATTGTGGGATCCCCTGGCGGTGGAGTTACAGAAGGTTTTGAGCAGCCATGTGGGTACTGGGAACTGAACACTGGTCCACTGCAAGAGCAGCAAGTGCTCTTAAGGCTCGGCCATCTTTCCAGTCCTGTAGTTTAAATTTTAACACAGTTACCTGTTTACTTTAGTTATGTGTGAAATAGTTTCTGTGACATTTTACCCTCTAAATGAGAAAAGCAGTTGAAGATGTATTTGATGTATATACAAAGCCTTTGCTTGCTGTTCTGGGGTTTTGGTGTGTGTGTGTGTGTGTGTGTGTGTGTGTGTGTGTGTGTGTGTGTGTGTGTGTGTGTGTGTGTGTGTGTGACTCTGTTCTTATGAGGGCAAGCCATTTGAAAACTCTAGACTCTAAAGCTGGGTGCATTGGCGCACACCTTTAATTCCAGCAGTGAGGAGGCAGAGGCAGGTGGATCTCTGAGGTCTACAAAGAGAGTTCCAGGAGAGCCAGGGCTCTGTAGAGAGACCCTGACCCAAAAAAACAAAAAACAAAACAATGAAATTCTTCAGTGACTGTGGGTACAGCAAGTCCCAGAGCCCCCAAAGGAGCCATGGCCTGCTGGTGTCGCCAATTTCCGGGGGTAATCCAGAAGGATTCTGTTTGGACGTGTGTGCAGGTGATGTCCATGAACAGGCCTCTTGTCTCATGATCACTAGCCTCTCTGTGAGTGGGCACTGAGGTCTCACTTTTGTATATGGTGTTTTAAGAAACATCATTCAAAGTGAGCACCACCTCAGGAAGGCCTTCCTTTGCTGTCCTACCCTAATGTAGCCCTGATTCATCTCATGATACACGGCTGTTCTTTACTGTTTTCATTTTACCTGGCCAGTCTCCAAAGTCATATATTTGTAACTGAAAATTAAGAAATATGTATACTTTTGATTTCTTTCTTCTTCAATGTCTCTCCCCATTATACATTCACAAGGTATAAACTTGATTAGTCTTCGTCTAAGACAGCTCTATCTTTGGCATTAACAGAAACCCTTTTATGTAAACTACCCAGATGCCATTAACAATAATTGTTATCAAATGCTTGCTCTATGCCAGGTTTTGTGTAAGATGTTTAATGTGCAGGAATTATTTACTTGAAACTTGTCAGTTTTGATACGGGAAGAGAAGATACACTATATTTGTGCTCCAAATATAGTTGCTCAATTAAATTCTTTATTCAGAGGCATATTCTTTCTCTTTTTAGTACATCAGTTTCAAGATCATGGGGTCAGAAATGTGGTGTTTATCTCTTTCTCTATACCCTCCAAGCTGAAGTGGAAGCGTTTGTGCTAGGAAAGAACACACTACTCAGTGTACAGCAAGAGGGACTTGCTTTAGAGCATGGTGTCTGGGGAAGAAGCAGGGCTGAAGTCAGATGCTGAAGGGTGTTGTCTGATGCTCATGATGAAAGACTGGAAAAACGAAAGAAGAAATACCATTGAAGGTTTTATAGTGGGTCTGGNTACAGTGATCAATTGGATGTGTTAGCTTACATGGAGGATAGCTGGCGATACTAGCATGTCTAACTTAGGAGTGAAGTTCATAGCATCAATAGCTAACACTGAAAAGCAGATTTAGTGGGCAGATTTGAGCAGATTTAGGATAATAGATTTTTCCCTTTTGTTTTTCGAGACAGGGTTTCCCTGTGTAGCTTTTGTGTCTGTCCTGGAAGAGCTCTATAGACCAGGCTGGCCGCGAACTCATAGATCTGCCTGCCTCTGCCTCCTGAGTGCTGGGATTAAAGGCGTGCTTCAGCACTGCCCAGCTAGGATTACAGATGCAACGCAACTACAAAGATATTTGTAGAGATGATAAGCACCATGAAATGTACTACTCTGTCTAGAAGCGACTTGCTGGAAGCAGATCTGTTCTCCTTTGCATTTGTTCTGAAGTGAAATCAGCCGCGAAAAGTGTTTTGTGCATTTTCTGTAGGAAATCATGGATGTTGGATATTTTAGTGCTGTACTATCTAACATTTTGCCTAGGGAGGGCATCCAGTAGCCATTGCCGTTTCGGCAGGGTCCTCAGAATGGACACCCCAGAGAGGCCCACCACATGTACCCTTGGGAATTGGCTGGCAGAAAGCCCACCTACCCCCATGAACCAGCTTATGCCACTCGTCACTTACATTAGCAGTCCTGAGTCTGCACATAGAAGATGCCTTTTCCCTCATGACTAACCCTTATCCTACATTCCTTCTTACACAGCCTGGATAAGTGTTATCGATTATAAGTTAAAATCTCTTTCATGTGAAATGAAAACCGTTGAGGCTGCCAAGATGACTTAGCAGGCAAAGGCATTTGCCATGAAGCCTGATGAGCTGGGTTTAGTTTCCAGATCTCACGTAGCAGTCAAAGGAGAGAACTGACTCTACAAAACTGTCCTCTGATTTCCACACACATGCTGTGGTCCACAGATGTTCCTCCTCCCACAAACACACAAATAATAAAGAAACAAAAAGAACTTTTCTCCTTATATACAACTATTTCAAAGCATTGAATAATAAAAATTTATAAACTGAACTGTTGGGGAAATTTTTAGCTAATGAAATATATTACTAAGCATGTTTTATTTTTCAGGTGTTAGTAGAATAACTGAAAATAAGAATATCCAGAAATTAAGGTATCTTCTAATTTACTACTAGTTCTCATTAACAGTTCTGAACATCCAATTGATATATTAGTTAATTGTGTCTCTATGTAATGTGTCTTAGAAAACATGAAGCCTGAATTTGATGAGTAGCTAACCTGGAATATCTAAAGAGATACGCAACAAGAGCCTGTGTCTGTGGTTCTCCGACTGTTCGGTGGAGCTCTGTTTTCATAGATTTGTCTCACGGGCCTAAGAAGGGTTTTAGTGGCGAGGGCTCAGACTGGTACCTGGCTTCTGCTGGTTAGAAAAGGTCTGAAAGCTCAGTGATCATCTCATTTGGGTAGGTGGAAATGGAAGCTCAGAGGTAGACGTTATACCTGTTCCCTAATACACCACAGCAGAACAAAACTTCCACATTCTGGGTTATGTCCTCTTCAGTACTAGCTTCCTACTGACTAGTGTATCCTAGAGACATGATCCAAACAGTCAGCTTCTGTACTACATTATGATAGCCGTGTGTTCATAGTTAGCTAAACCAGGTCAACTCTACTTTCTTTTGTGTTCATGAATGCATACAAAGCTTGTATGTTCTTTTTGATTAAATAGCAAGATAAAACCATTTATCTCATAGGGCAGTGAGTTGCTATATAAAGCTCAAATTATGAAGGTGCATTCTATCATGTTATTACTGCCCTACTAGGTGGTACTGTGTGCATATATTCTAATCATGCTATTACTGCCCTGTTAGATGGTACTGTATGCATATATTTTGAGGCAGCTTCTGTATAGAAGGGCTTATTCATGAGTTCTTTCATTTAACCCTTACTCTTAGGAAATATGCACACGATCTCTATATCATAATCATAAGGTGTCAAATGTTGTTCACAGGTCACAGAGGTGACACTTCAAAGCTCCAGGGTTTGAGCCTGGATGACAACAGCGAGAGAAAAAGAATGTGATTGAGAATAAAACGCAGGTCAATGTTCAGTATTACTCTCTTTATACTTTCTGGTTTTAGGGGCATGTACACCAATCCTCGGAGGTCCCCAGCCTCAAATTTCTATGGAAGATAGAATGGTCCAACCTTGTAGATGTGGGTCATTAGCTGACAAATCGAGGAATCTGAAAGGCCTACATTTAAGTAACATAGCCAATCAGAACAGGACTTCAGCCGTGGCTCACCTTGCCACAGAGATGTAGTCTCGTAGTCGAGAGAGGTCCACCTCAACTGAGCATCCTAAGGAAAGAAGTCAAGATGAGGACTGTTCACTCTAGGACAGGGGTTGCCTATCCTCCAGAGCCTTTTGGGGTTCAAGGAGGAAGAATAAATAAGTCAGGAGATGCCTCTAAGCCCTTGAACTCAACTCTACTAAAGTCTACAAACTATCTTTAAAGTTCTTTGTATGAGAGCGATTTCCAAGTCTTTTTCTCAAACATTCCAATCATGACTGCCTTTGTCACAACTTTAAGGCTCTTTTCAGTGTGAATGCATGCATAATTTTAAGTGATGTAGAAGTGTTTGGACTAGACCTTAGGTGTGCCAGAACACACCAAGATCTCACCTCTGCATTTCATGTAGCTCTGCGGCAGGGAGCTTGCCTTATATGTACCATGCCCTGTATTTGATTCCCCAGTGTCCCCCTCACAAACACTCTCTCTCTCACACACACACTCACTCTTTTTCTCTCTCTGTCTCTAACACACACACACACAAAAAAACAGACATGTAAGTTCATGTTATGATCCCCAAATTATCCAAGTAAAGAGCTCAACAATTTTATCATTTCCTGAGGAACAATCCTCCAATTCCAGAAATCCTTAATAATCTTACAAACTTATTCCTAAAAATAGAGTATCTAAATTTCTATATAAAGTATCACAAAGTGGAGGAACTTGGAATCACTCTTCAAAATGAAGGTGTGGGCCATTCTAAAATAGTGCAAACTGAATTGTTGGGATTTTTTTTGTTTTATGCAGAATTCATTATTCTAAGGTTCACAAAATACCTGGCAGTGATGCCAAATAGAGGTACCAAACATCTTGACAAAGAAACAGCTGCTATTAACTCTTGTTTAAGTAAAAATACCACAACCCTGTGCTGTGGTCTTACTCTGGCCTGGGGGCTGTGTGGTCCTGGGGTTTAATCCAGGGCCTTGTACTTGCCAGGCATGCACATGACCCACCCTTTCTACCCTTTCTAATGGGGTGGAGGGGGCACGGAGGTAATGACCTGTGACCAGCTACATTAAAGCTCACAGAGCAGTGCAGTCTCCTCAAGCTTAGCATCATGGCTGCCATTTGATTAAAATTCTGTCACCTACTGGTCACATTACTGTATTGTCTATAATTATTAGGTGTCTTATATTTGCTGTTTATTTGGTACTGTGCCTTTACTGTTTATTTTAAAATTATTTTTCATTTACAAAGGTGTATATACTTGTTTGAGTTTATGTTTATATACATAGAACTCTAATGTTTACCTTGGAGTGTCATGGAATAATTTTCGTGTTATTTGTTTGGCGGAGGAGACTTGACCAGTCTGGGCTCAGTGTTTTGGCTTCTGTTCTCTGACCGTAGGAATGCACTGGTTTGCACCATCAGTGTCTGGCTCACCTCTGCTCTTTGAGCCCTTCCAGCTTCTCCCATTTCCCAGCCAGATGGTGGGAACTGCCTTGGGAGGGAGAATTCCTCTATTTCTAGATAGTTGAAGGTATTCTGTCTTGAGGGTACTGACAGTATGGAATACACACATAGTTTTGTTGGTTTTCCATCTTGATTTTGTGCTTGTTTGAGTGAAAATAAGGAGAAATTTGGAATTAGGCCACCATTGTTTTCCAAACTTAGAAGCACCCTCTTGACCAAATACAAAACTGTAAACAATATTTTTTCACCTAAGTTTTTCAGCTTTTATTAATGACATCTAATTTGCTGATTTGAAGCAATGTAATTTTATAAGGGACTTGAAAGCCTACCTGCCCCCAGTCAGAGCACTAGTTAACTGAATAGCCGAAGTATTACTCTTTATATTTTAGTTTATCTGTAGTAACCCTTTGGAGGCTGGGCATGTTGGAGCACATCTTTAGTCCCAGCACTAATGCAGCAGAAGCAGGCAGATCCTCTGAGATTCAAGGCCAGCCTGATGTACAGAGCCAAGTTCCAAGCCAGTCAAGGATACCTTGTTTTGTCTGGATGATCCTGTCCAGAAAAAAAAAAACAAATAAAACAAAAACACCTTTGGTCTTAAAATCAAGTTTTAGAACAAAATTTGATTTGCATACTCACTTTATTTAGCAGTAAAATATTTTTGTATGCATAAATATTTTTCTGGAGGAAAAATTTCCAGAGCATTAAAAGTCAGTTCCTGTTCACCTCTGAGCTTTTCCATATAACACTGTAATAAAATTGAATGTTTTGTCTCTCAGAGACAAGAACGGAAGGATCCAAACAGGGAGGCACTCATATTTCAAGATCTCTAAGAAGAGGTAGAAAATAGTTAGTATGGAATCAAAAGCTTGTGAATCAAACAGTGAAGATCTTTTATCAAGCGGCATCACAACCAATGGAGGTATGTACCTTTTCTAAAGCAAAATGAGGGAAAAATGAGAAATAATGTATCTTCATAATAATCATCTCAGGGCCTGGTTTATGGTGTGCCATATTTTTCTACTGTGCTATTGTTTTCAATTCTGTTTCTAAATTAGAGATTGCCTTGCATTTTTATTGAGCAGATCTGGCTTTAGCATATGTTTCCATTGTCTTTTTGATGTATTAGTTGTTTCTGTGCTGACGTCCTTGAGTGTCAGCGTCTCCTGCTGTCCCCCTAGTACCTTCACATCCTTCAGTTTCCTGGTCAGACTCAGCTCATGTCAGATTGCCTCTCCTCCTTGGGTGAATGGTCGTTCTCCATCAAGATCCTAGGTGCACAACTTCTTGACCTCTAAAGTTTTTTTGGTTTATTTATTTACTTAATTTTTAAGGTTTACTTTATTTTATGTGTATGAGTGTTTTATCTGTAGCAATGTTTGTGAACCGTGTGTGTGCTTGGTGCCCTCTGAGGTCAGAAGGGCATCGGATCCCCTGGATCTAGAGTTAGAGATGGCTGGAAGTCACCATCTGGGTCCTGGGAATCAAACCTGGGTTCTCTGTAAGAGCAGCAAGTGCTATCAGCTGCTGAGTCATCCCTCCAGCCCCATCTCATCCCTGTTCACACATCTTATTAGCAAGTGTTGGGCTTCTGTAACTGGTCTCTTACCTCACCCCTCCCATGTTATTGCTATGGAGCTCCTGTTTTCCTGCCTACTTTCAAGTAGTGGCTACCAACCATGATCCATATCAACGCACCCCACCCAGCCTTTTCAGTTCTAAACATTTAAATGCCTTAGATTCACACTTGCAAATTCTGATGCAGTAGGTCCGGAATTGGGCTTAGGCACAACTGTATTATTATTTTCAAGTTTCTGAGGTGATCCTGATATATTACAAAGATATTTACAACAGCTATTACAGATTCTGACATTTACTTCTAAATTACCGCCCTTCTGTCTGCATGTCCAGCCCCCCACTTGCCAATGTCCTTCTGTCTGCATGTCCAGCCCACCACTTGCCAGTGTCCTTCTGTCTGCATGTCCAGCCCACCCCTTGCCAGTGTCCTTCTGTCTGCATGTCCAGCCCCCCCCTTGCCAATGTCCTTCTATCTGTATGTCCAGCCCACAACTTGCCAGTGTCCTTCTGTCTGTATGTCCAGCCCACCACTTGCCAGTGTCCTTCTGTCTGTATGTCCAGCCCACCACTTGCCAATGTCCTCCTGTCTGCATGTCCAGCCCACCACTTGCCAGTGTCCTTCTGTCTGTATGTCCAGCCCCCCACTTGCCAGTGTCC
>LOEQ01003926.1:113097-124617 GCA_001685075.1 Bramus lutescens
TTCTTCTTCTTCTTCTTCTTCTTCCTCCTCCTCCTCCTCCTCCTTCTTCTTCTCCTTCTTCTCCTGTTTGCTTAATTGTAATCTCTAGTTTTGTATTTTAGAATCTTCTCATTTTCAGTGGTTTTTGTTTTCTGTTAGAACTCAAAGATGAGGTAATAAAAGCTGTTCATCCTACATTGGTCACCAACTGTTAGCTGGGAGATGCTTCAATGCCTGGATTTGGAAATTTCTGCATTTTCCTGTAGTTGAGCACCCTCAGAGTTTTATTTTTACATTAAAATTTATTTTTATTGTATACGTATAAAGGTTTTGCCTGCATGTATGTGTGTGCAGTGCTCACAGAGGCCAAAAGGGGGCATCAGATTCCCATGGAATGTTAAAGATAGTTTAACATTCCCATGAAGTTGAAGATAGTTGTCAGCTGCCATGTGACTGCTGGGACTCAAACCCAGGACCTCTGCAAGAGCAGCCAGTGCTCTTAACCACAGAGCCGTCTCTCCAGTTCACCCTTATAGTCTTAGATAGCAGTAGCTGTTGCCAAGGATTTAGGTAGATTGAAGGCAAAGTTTGACTTTTCTGTATATATAATTTCAACCAGTTTTCCAGTTTTAAGGGACAAAACATTTTCCCATTTTTACTTTGGCTGGAATATTTATTTCAGAAAATGAACTAAGGCAAAGCCAGGGAACCTTGCTGATGTAGTCTAGTTATCTAGGTGAGAAATTATTCACTGGGCCCCGAACTTCAGCAGTTAAGGGTTTTTGTATACATTACAATAAATAACACATAACCCTTGGGAAATTATTGCTTTCTATAGGAACTATGTTTTGATGGCTTAATATAAATATAGATTAATTTGTGTCTTTTTCCAGAGAAAAGAATTACATGAGAAACAAAAGTCTTACTTAAGACAGTCAGTCATTGATTCACAAACAAAACTTCAAGAAATGCAGATGGGGAGAGATGCCATGGCCGACATCAGGTTGGGATTTGTTACCTGAATTCCTCCTCCTCCTCCGTCAATGCTAGAGATTGAACCCAGGGTCTAGGCAGGTTAGGCAAGTGTTCTGCCACTTAGATATGTCCCCAGCCCAGAAACTGTTCTCTGGCATTATTCTTAATACTGGGTGCAGTCCCATATTCAATACATATAATCTCAGGATTTGGGTGGCTGAGATAGGAAGACTGCTGTGAGTTCAAGGCCAGCCTGGGCTATGTAATTGAGTTCAAGGCCAGCCTGGCATATATAACAAAATTCTGTATCAATTTTTTTACTCCTTGTAGTAAAATTGGGTGAAAGTGAGTTTTATCAATGTTGTTTCTTTTCTTTAATTTGTTTCGTAGACAAAGGGAGAGTCAGTCCCAGGAGGAGTTAAGAAATCAGCTTCAAATTACAGTTCATGAGCTTGAAGCTGCCAAGTGCCTCAAGGAAGACATGCTGAAAGACAGCAGCACACAGGTAGAGCAGCTAAGAAAAATGATGCTTAGCCATGAAGGTGTGCTTCAAGAAATCCGGTCAATATTAGTAGACTTTGAAGAAGCCTCAGGCAAGAAAATATGTGAACACGACAGCATGTCTACCATGCACTTCAGCAACCTGGGCTCCGCTATTAGTAAAATCCTAAGAGAATTAGACACAGAGATCTCTTATCTTAAAGGGAGGATATTTCCAGTACGTGGTGAGAACACTACTTTATATTATAATGCATTGAGAGATAGCTTATACAATCCTTGTAAATAAGCCAAGGTCTCATTTTCTGTTCTCCGAAATGATACTCAGTGCTCTCTCTTGACAGGAAACTAGCTCTTTTACCTGTACGGCTTGGTGTAAGTATAGCAGAGCACAGTGCTGTGTGACACAGGCGTAGAACTCATTTTAGTGTTATTTCTACTTATATCTCTTGAAAGCATTCATTTTACAGAAACTGCATTTTCTAGGTTTAGAATTACCAGTACCCAAATTAATATCTCTATTTTAAAACCAGGTAGAGGATCAGCTTGAAACACTGAAATCTGAATCACAGAACAAAATAGAGCTATTACTTCAACAACATCAACATCGGTAGGTGTCTGGTCAAGGCATAGAAATCACAGCGAAGCTATCCCATTATAGTCTCTCTCTCTCTCTCTCTCTCTCTCCTGCATTTCGAAACTATCCCACTTACAGTCTCTCTCTCTCCTGCATTTCGAAAGTCTACAAACTTTGAGAGAACAAATCATTTCCTTATCAGCCTGTAGCAAAGTTAGGTTACTTTTTTTTCCTGACAACCATTGAAGCTATAAGGAAGGCTTCATTTAAGACTGTAGCACTGTAAGTCTTGCTACAGAGAGAGAAAATAAGCTCAACTCCCAACACAATAAGGACAAGCAGAGATTTCTAACCGAGGGAGAAGGTGAAGGATTGGTGGGTGGAACATTATTCACAGAAGGTTGAAGATTCCCACAAAAGGTAGGCCATGGATATAGATTTTTAAGCTGAAGGATAAGCAACTTGATCGCCTGTCAAGGATTGATCAGATAGCAAGAATGAGATTATTCTCACTGTGGTTGGCCTGGGTCAAAGACCAACCAGAGTGGCCAAGTCAAAGCCTAGGTAGAACAGCCTCAGTTGTCCTAAGAGTGATCTGTCACATATCTGTTGATTAGCTAACATGAAGCACTTAATAGTGACTTAGTGTAAATATTTGTAAACTTGTATTCATAATGTGTTTTCTTGATAGGACCCTCCCCTAGGTCTCCATGGAGATACCATATGACATATGGTGCATACATTATTCATAATACTCAAAGGTGTTTGTTTTCTTTGAGAACAGGGTCTTATTGTTCCCCAGTCTGGCCTTGGATTCCTGTAATCTGGTGATCTTCCTGCTTCAGTTTCTCAAGTACAGGTACGGGATTAGAGGCACATACCACCGTCGCCTTGCTGGATTCTCAGAGTTTGATACTGAGACTTAAATTCTGGATTCTGAACCCTTGTTGGTTGTAAGAAAAGGCTTCTGGAGTTGTTATTAAAAGAGTAGAATGGCCAGGTGTGGTGGTGGCGCCTTTAGTCCCAGCACTCGGGAGACATAGGCAGGCAGATCTCTGTGACTTTGAGGGTGGCCTGGTCTACATAGCAAGTTCCAGTACACCAGAACTACATAATAAGAGAGACCCTGTCTCAAAAAGAAACAATTAAAATAAAGACAGAAAGAAAAAGGAGTAATATTTACAAAACCAGGCATGGTGGCTCAGGTCTATAATCCCAGCACTTAGGGGGCAGTGGCAGGAAGATTGCCTATAAATTCAAGACCGGCGAGGACTGAACAAAAGTCTGTCTCAGACAAACAAGTAGAAGAGTAATGTGTAAAACTGAAACAAAATACTAAGCTTGAAGGTGTTTTTCAGCATTAACTTTGAGATGAGTTATAGGTAAGAATTTCCTGTATCATAACAATCATTACATTCTTTCTGTAGGATTGAGCAGTTGATAAGTGAACATGAAATTGGAATAACAGGACTTACGGAGAAAGCCAGCAGCGCACGAAGCCAAGCCAATAGTGTCCAGAGTCGACTGGAAATCATTCAGTATGTGTATACTACTGGTTTGAAACAGATGTCACTTAAAAAACTATTATTTTAAGCTGGAGAGTTGGCTCAGCAGTTAAGAGTTCTTGTTGCTCTTGCAGAGGACCTGGGTTTGAGTCCCAGTACTCAACTGGCAGCTCACTGCTGTTATCTGTGATTCTGTTATCTTGTGCACATGGGGATGGGAGAGTGTCTTTGTAGGCTTTGTGGCCAGCAGGAAAACGATCTGGGTGAGGGAAGAATGAAACTCAGCTCAGCCTTGCTTAGATGCTGAGGCAAAATTCCAGAGTCTGACACTTGGTTTATTTTAGCCATATTTAAGCATGGCACAATTTTGGAAAAAGTTTTTCGATCGCAGTTAACTCAGTTCCATGAGTATAGCAGAGGTTAAGACATGTTTACATTTAGATTCTTACAAAGTACATCTGGCTTCTTTTACAAGAATGGATATTGTTGACTCAGAGGTAGTGTCCAAGATTTAGCCTTTATAGGGAGCCTGACTAAGGTAAACATAATGCCTGTGAATGTTGGGATTGGCCTGGACCTAAGATAACATAGAAGTCACTTAGGCTGTCATAAAATACAGGTGACATCTCTCATAAGGATGAATTTTAAGACCTAGAAGCAATGGTCAAGATTTAGAGGGGGAAAGGTCTGGGGTAAGTAAAACATAAATTCTGAGGGATATAGGTGGAGCCTGACTCATCAGACAGCAAAGGATCACCAGGTTGTGAACTGCGTTCTTTCCCAGCTTTCCAGGAGAACAGGCAAACATCTTTAAGAGATAAGTATGCATTTTTAACTTTTCCTGCCTCTTCCAGTGCTTATCTGTACATGCGAGAACCTTTGCCCTCTACAAGTTCCAGGGGATCCAGTGCCCTTTTCTGACCACTGTGGGTACAAGATATGCTCGTGGTGCACATACATACATGCTGGCAAAACTCATACATGTAAAATAATAATATGTTCTCTTAATATCTTTTTGAAATTGCTTGGTAACTGGGTCCATGAGAAAAAGATAAAGCTTTTCCAGCACTTGAACAGAAAGGTAACAGTAATATTTTTGTGTCACCATGTACAAAATATTATTGCAAGTATTCAGGCTCCTGGGATTCACTGAGTTATTCATTCAAATGATAGGACCAAGAAAATATACCACACAAATATTATGAATACTTGTATATAAACAATTACATGTATATCTATATAATTGTGTATGCATATATGAACACAATTAGAAAAGATACATATGTTCAAGTATATACATAATATATATATGCATATGAAATTTCATAATTTGAAATGATGCGTAAGACTATCACGTGTCAGTTAAATTAGACCTAAATCAAATTAAAGGTTTATTGTATTTGTATGAGCGTATGTGTACCTCTGTGTGCACATACAAGCACCTGTCTGTCATGTGGGGACCAGAAGAAGGCATCAGATTCTTTGGAGCTGTAGTTCTAGCATTTTCAGAATGCCCAGTCTGTTATGTAGGTGTTGGTACCGTAACTCTGGTCCTCGTGGTTACATAACAAACACTCATAACCACTGAGCCATCTCTCTCGCCCCCAGTACAGACATTTTTAATAATATGCAAAAGTAGAGAATAGTGTAATGAATACCTACATACATATGTATATCTTCACACACACACACACACACACACACACACACATACCACCAGCTTTGACAATTAACATTTGTTTTTGGTGCTAGGAATTGAACAGAATTTGATATATAGCACACATACTTTATACCGCTAAGCTTTGTCCCCAATCCTGAACTAAAACTTTGAAGAAGCAAGTTTGCAAAATGAAAAACAGTTGCTCTGATACCATATAAAGTAATTATTGATAGCATCTAAGAGATATGAGGGGCTTTTGAGGTATCACTTGTATTGTTGGTTTGCTATGTTTTTATGCCCTTTTCAACCCTTCTTAGAGAACAAGCAAGGAACCAAAACTCCAAGTTTATGCACCAGCTCAGTGACTTGGAGTCTACTTTTTATCAGCTACATTCTAAATTGAGGGAAACCAAGAGGATGTATGAAGATAAGGTAAGTTTAGACTTCACTTCCAAGGACTGTTTTGCATACTGATCAACAATATAATGTTGTTAATTTGAAAAGAATAAAAATAATTTCTAACTAAAAAGAGTATTTTTAAAATCAGTGTAAGTTGGTGTGAACACATGCTATATTATCTATTAAATTATAAATTATTTAAATTGTATCTTTGAATTCATAAAAAATTGAGAAATATTTTTTAAGTAAAATACTAAAAAGTAAATTGAGTAGCAGAGAATATAGCTCACTGGAAGAACACTTGTCTAGCATGCCCAAGGCTCTAGATTAATCCTCACTACCACAAAAATAAATAAAGAATAAATTAAAGAATAGGATTCTGTTATTCATTTTCATATATGTCTTGGCTTTAGCAAATATTCAGTACCAGCTGGCCTGTATATCTACCGCCAATGTTTTGGGGACCTACAACTCATCAACTTCTAATCATTCTGTAGCTAGAAAACTGAAATTTAAGATTATCCAAAATAGTTAAAATAAAATTTAAGAACGTGAGTCTTCATCTTTTAGCATATAATTGCTCTTAAAGGCAGGTAATAGACCGGGTGGTAGTGGCGCACATCTTTAATCCCAGCATTTGGGAGACAGAGGCAGGTGGGCCAACCTGGTCTACAGAGTGAGTTCCAGGACAGCCAGGGCTGTTACACAAAGAAACCTAGTTTTGAAAAACAAAAACAAAAAAGAAAAAGCAAACAAACAAAAAAATCAGATAATAATATTTTGGAGAGGCAGGGCCGGAGAGATGGCAGCCGCTGAGGACCTAAATTTAATTCCCAGCACCCACGGCAGGTGTTCATAACTACCCGAAAATAGCTCCAGAGACATCTAGCATCTCCATGGGCTCTAGCACTCAGCAGACACACCCACTCACAGATACACACACGTACATGTCATTAAAATTTGTTTTAATTAAAATTTTGGTACTGTTTCTATTTTTTGGTTTTAAATAGCTAAAAAGTTATTTCATATTATTATCAACCATTTGTTCAGAGCTTAAAATGTATTAAATTCAACCATTTGCAATCAGTGAAATTCCTAAACCAAGAAACAAAGCTGCTTTTCAGAAATGATGTTCTTCATTCCCTGAGGAAGGTTGCTTGCCCTTTGCCTCAGGTGCTCTCAGTCTCAGCGCTGCACCAGTGTCTTAGTTTGTGAAAACTTGGAGGATAAATCCATCTCTAGTCATTCCTTTAGAGAGTCTGGCAGAGGTAACTTAAGTGTAGTTTTCGCCATCTTGTTTACTCAGTTTCCCATTCTTAGTTATTTGGAGTAGTGATTTAGAAGAGGTAGAAGGTGATGCAGGTACTAGACCTTTTATAAAATGAAAACAGTTCTGTTGGGTGGCAGTAGAAGAAGCTGATCACTGTGTGGGCGAACTCAAACAAATAAGTAAACATTTATTTACTTTTCCACGGGCAGCAGTTTAATTCCCACTGTCCCTCCAGTTACCACATGAAGGTGCTGTCTTCTTGGCTAAACCATGTAAATTAGATCTATACCTTTAACCTTGTAGCAAGAGAAGGAAGACTTGCCATGGGTTTGTTAGAGTCAGCAGAGGAACCTAGCGTGAAACTGTAGAAGGTCAGTAATAGATAGGGTCCTCCACAGTAGTATCCTTCAACTGTTCTGGTCACTAAGTTCAGTTACACACACAGCTGGAGCAACAGAACAACATTTATCTCTAGTAAATGTGAGCTGATGTTTTCTCCTCTTCAGATTTGATTTGAGGATCATTCAACTGATCCTATGATTGACTAAGGGGTTGTAGTTTGAATAACATCCCTCCTTTGTAAACCCCTTTGTAGAGCTCTTAGCCTTGGAGCAGCCCAGAGAGGCTCAGCTTTGTGTTCCAGTTTCTTTTCTTAGGACAGACTTTTTTCTTGATGATGATCGTCCACTCGCTTGTGGACAAACCTGTCCACAAAGGATGAGACCCCCCCCTACAGATACCAGGGCAGAAGGGTGGTTGTGTCTTCAGTACTGGCTGGGAGAATACTCTTATAATCTGACAAAGTCACATAATTGTATTATGGTCCAATACAACAGCTGTTATTCATGACTATTTAAGCCATTTTGAAAAGACAAATATTTATTGACATCAGACTCTGAAAAGTCACAGACTACTAAATCCAGCTCAGTTCACCTTTGTTTACTTATATAATTTGAAATTACTATGGCTTTCCATTAGCTTGGAAAAATGATCTCTTCATAAACTTCATCCAGTTTATAAAGAGGACAGCCAGCACATGAAAGGCTGATTTAGGAGGACCACACATTCAAGGCTTGCCTTAGCTACATTCTGAGGCCCTATCTCGAAAAAGGGAAAGGGACATATCAATCTTGATCTAGACCCTTGAAATGTTGATAAAATATATCATAGTGGACCTAAGAGATGGATCTAATGATGCTTAACTAGGCTCTCAAGAGGAAGCAGCTCCTGTTGCCTTAGTTAGAGAATACATGTTAATATAGAGTTAAATACACTTTGGCCTGAAGTTTCACTAATACTTGATGTAACTGAGTAACAAAGATTAAGCAAGTTACCAAGGATTTGCTTTGGAGGGATACAGTCTAGTGTGAAATGTCTTGTCAGGGAAAGTTGGCTGCAGGGTTTAAAAGCATATGCTTGTGTGTATTTTGTTTTATTTTCATATATTGTGACTTAACATTGCTAAAAACTTAAAATCCATTTTCACCTTCATTGTTTCAGTGCAGATTTCAGTATATAATGTTCAAAAACCAAAGGGGAGGTCAACAAAATTAATACCTATTGATTGGGATAGAGCTCAGCTGGGGGAGTGCCTGCTTAGCATACTTAAAGCCCTGTTTCCATCCCAGCACCAGGGTCCTCGTGAACATGCCTGAAATCCCAGTAATCGGGAAGTAAGGGCAGGGCAACCAGACATTCAAGGTTATCCTTGGCTACATAGTGAGTTTAAGACCAGCTGGGGTACATGAGACATTCCTTAAAAACAAAGTTGTTTTGGTTTTTGTTTTTTATAGGACTGAATGAAACTTTTCTACCTAGGGTGTGTAAATTCAGAAAAAAAAGTCCTTTATGGAGGGCAATTCTTTTCAGGTTAACAAAAAGTATTTCATAATGGTGAAGATAGAAATTGTATTTTAAAGAAAATCTTAGATGTAGTTTTTTCAAAGTTGATCAGAGTGTTGAACTATAATGCTGTCTTCTATTCTTTTTTTCCCTTTTAGGAGAACCTCCAGAATTCCCCTTTACAAATTCAGACCAGTAGAAGCTGTCACTGTTGGCTCTGTAGATTTGGCTTTACTCTTAACTTTCGCTTTTTGACAACAAAAATATATCATTATATTGATTCTATGTTTATTCTATTTTGAAAGTAGTTGAGGCTGGATTTCCTAGTCCGCTGTGAAGATTTAGTAGCACTGACTGAGCTGTCCACTATGCTGGAAGAGCCCGCAAAGGCTTCCCAGAGTTCTGTGCAGCTTCATGCTGAGGCACAGTGCCCTCCTTGGGCCACACCTGTGTCTTTTTGAGCACAGAATCAAAGCAAAAGCACCACCAAAATAATAAGTAAATAAATAAAGCACAGATCCAATATGATTTGATACGATTGGCTAATACCCCTAAAATCAGTGAAATTAGAACAAAACCCTTTTACCGATTTGTTTGGATCCAAACCAAAAAAGTCTGTCCATGGATGATGAAAGGGAAACCAGCACTGCTGTGTGAAAAGAAAAGAAAGGAAAAGAGAAAACCTTTACTCTAGTCAGATGTCAATGACTCCTGGACATTTCAAAGGCTTTCGTGCAGTGTTTTCTTTTTATAGCTGTTGGTGCCAGCTCAGCTGCTACTTCAGTGGTTTTCCCTTTCAGTGTCCATTTATTTATTTTTGATGGATTGATTCATACAGATGTTTTTACTCTAAAAAGCGAAAGGTAAAAGTAGAGCTATAGCAGCTGAGTCAGTACTGACAACTCCAAAACTAGGTTTCCTGCGGGGTCGGGGGGCTTGTGATCTGGGCAGACAGAAACGATGTGTTCTTCCCTCCCTGCTCCTCTCCTAGTCTCCGTCTCAGAATTGTCCAGTCTGGTACTATGAGAGAGCCCCCTGCTTTTCTTTTGCAGCAAAAGCAGACCTACTTTTAAAGAACATAAACAATAGCTCTTGCTCAAGGATGGAAACGGCTTGTGCCAAGCTAGGAGTAGGAAGTGCTTGCTCCACTCGTGACAATTCAGAATACTTTTAAAATATTGCGCCTTTAGCAAAATTGAGGCGGGATGCAGGACCTTGACCAGAACCCAGTACAGCCTAGCTGATCCCACCAGGCCAGCAGAATTGCTGTGAGCGTAGTAAAACCCTGTGGTTCCATCTCTGTTTGCTTCACTCCTCAGTGTGTCCACTCAGGCTTCCCTAATAATGACAGGACTGAAAAGATTACATTAACTGATAATTCACTTTCTCAGAAGCTACTTCTATTACAGAGGTTAAATTTTCATGTGTACATGCCTCCAAAGAAGCATAAGAATGAAGGATTTTTTGTTTTCATTTTCTTATTTTGTTTTTCTTTTATCATTAGTAGTGGCAGTAGTAGTAGCACTAGGGCTCAAGTCTAGGAGGTACTCTTCCACTGAGCTATATCTCCAGTCCAAAAGTACTTCTTAAGCCTGGGATAGCAGTGTAGTGCAGTTGGGTAATCCATTGATTCCTGTGACATAGTTTTTAATATGAAATTTACAATCAAATATAATCTATAATCTAGTATTTCATGTGTACTTAATTCTTGTGAGAATGCCTTGTAACATTATCAAATATAATTAGTCTAAAACTTTATATACTTAATTCTTATGAAATACTTTTTAATATATAACATAATTACACAAAGCCAACTTAAACATATATCCAATGTAAATGTCTAAATTTATGTCCTCAGCCCTGTAGGCACTGATAATATATTATAGGTGAATGCATAACTGTATGATATTTCTGTATTGGTACTTTCTTAAGTCATTTATGTGTACATGTGCATAGATACAGAAGCCCTACACATTTATGCTTATTATTTGTCAAGAAGATGGTTAACTATGTGTATATATAATGTGATTATTGATTATATATTGGTTTAATAAATGAAGAGTTTTAAATGAATGTTCCAAGTAAAAATAGAAAGTTATTAAGAAAACGTTTGTCTTGGTCATATGTTTTCCAGTTAAGAAGGTTTGATCACAACCAAACTAAGTTTTAATCTTGACCAAACTTTTCAAGCCTATTGACTATACCTTAGAAAAAGGAAGAAATGTGTTGCATTTCTGCCAATATGAAATCTTTTGAATCCTAGAAGGTGGATGATAAAATACCATAGTTATAGGTGGGGTTTCATTGCATAACATTAAGTATTAACATGTTCTTATGAAATAGTTTATTAACTGAGTCTTGATATTGTGTGGCTCAGCTCAGATCAAAGCCCAAAGTCTCCATGGTCTGGGATCCGCACAGCCCATGTTGAGGGCACAGGAACATTTGCAGTACTGGAGCAGCCCGGGTCCTCCTGTGGGCCTGCTGCATGCTGAGCTTGTGCAAGGAAAGGGTGTTGTCCCATGTGCTGTTACTGGTGCATTGAGCTGAATTTCTCTATTCAGACAAGTTTTTTTCCTGACCAAGGAAAAAATATATTCTTTAAAATTGATTCTTATTCCTTTTTATAGTTGAAGAGAATAAAGTTTTGAATTATATTCCCCTAATGTTAAACATTGCTATTCACTCATTCTATTGAATCTGCCACCATAATGGCACAGGTGCACTGTCATGACCCATTCTTTTGTATTCAGTATCTTGTTGAGACTCTGATGTTTTTATTTTTATCTATCTATCTATCTATCTATCTATCTAT
>LOEQ01003926.1:124640-140698 GCA_001685075.1 Bramus lutescens
TATCTATCTATCTATCTATCTATCTATCTATTTATTTATTTTGGTGTTTGATGTTTTTTCAAGACATGGTCTCATTGTGTAGCCTTGGCTGTCCTAGAACTCCCATGTAGACCAGGCTGACTGGCCTCAGCTCACAGATCCACTTGCCTCTGTCTCCCAGTGCTGGGATTAAAGGTGTTGCTCCACTATGCCCAGCTGAGACTGATATTCTAAAGCAAGACAGCTCTCCTCAGTATTGCAAAGTTCCTTTGTTTGGGGTCTACAGTACATTATTTATGCCACCAGAGAGTCTTTGAACTATAGAGCGTATCTTCCCAGAAGATAACTTCTGAGGAGGAAAAACACGAAGCACAGTGTGCTGTACCCAGAGTGCTCCACTTTGACTAATCCTGTGGAGATGCTAAGGTTGGGAAAGTGCAAACGTCTCAGATCTATGAGCTTCGCCTCTCACAGCACTGTCTGCTAGAGTAGGCTTCTTTTCAGGCGCCGCCGACCTGGGCTGCATTTGTCTGATTTGGGCTTTTCTTCCAGATAGAAGAGCTGGAGAAGCAGTTAGTCCTTGCCAATTCAGAGCTCACCAAGGTGTGCACAGAGCTGGACCAGTTGAGTCAGGAGTCAGCAAATCTCGATGACCCACTCCAAAAGCTGTTGGTGAGATCATGCTCTATAATCTGAGATTTGGGATCTAGGAACATTTTCAGTACATTTCACAAACCAGTTTACATTTTAAAATTACAGATTTTTACAAAATATTGTGCATATACATGGGATATCATTCTATGTACTTTAAATGTTTTATATAAGATACCTACCTGTGTCTTTCTCTTTAGGCGTGGCTGTTACATGTTAGATAAAGTAGGTCGTCAAGTAGCCATACTCTTTCAGTTAGAACTGCCGTCTACTAAATCCAGGTTGTGGTGTGTTCATTTTGAAGCAAAATGACATTCAGAGCACAAGATCTGCACGCCCCCCCCGCATGCAGAGATTACAGGTGTGAGATGTCACTCCTAAAGCAGCTAAAATGTTTAAGCAAAATATCAGTGTGTTTTTCTAGGAAATAATAAATTTTAGTCAGCTGTTGAAAAGCAGGTCTTTTCCGTAACCAAAGATGTCTCAAATCACATAACTCCAAGACTGTGTANACTCCAAAAGCTGTTGGTGAGATCATGCTCTATAATCTGAGATTTGGGATCTAGGAACATTTTCAGTACATTTCACAAACCAGTTTACATTTTAAAATTACAGATTTTTACAAAATATTGTGCATATACATGGGATATCATTCTATGTACTTTAAATGTTTTATATAAGATACCTACCTGTGTCTTTCTCTTTAGGCGTGGCTGTTACATGTTAGATAAAGTAGGTCGTCAAGTAGCCATACTCTTTCAGTTAGAACTGCCGTCTACTAAATCCAGGTTGTGGTGTGTTCATTTTGAAGCAAAATGACATTCAGAGCACAAGATCTGCACGCCCCCCCCGCATGCAGAGATTACAGGTGTGAGATGTCACTCCTAAAGCAGCTAAAATGTTTAAGCAAAATATCAGTGTGTTTTTCTAGGAAATAATAAATTTTAGTCAGCTGTTGAAAAGCAGGTCTTTTCCGTAACCAAAGATGTCTCAAATCACATAACTCCAAGACTGTGTAGGGCAAATGGGAGAATTTGTTTTGACTATGACAGTGGCTGGGAGAAAGAGCACTCCTCGCTTTGCTTCTTTTAGGCAAACCTACACGAGAGGGAGAAGGAGCTGAGTCAGGAGAAGGAGCAGAACAAGCGCCTGTGGGACCTACACACTGGCAACAGCATCACCATCGACCACCTGTGNACCTACACGAGAGGGAGAAGGAGCTGAGTCAGGAGAAGGAGCAGAACAAGCGCCTGTGGGACCTACACACTGGCAACAGCATCACCATCGACCACCTGTGCCGGGAGCTGGACCACAGGAACAAGGAGGTGCAGCAGCTGGAGGCTCTGCTCAAGGCCATGAAGAGCGAGTGTCAGGGCCAGATGGAGCGGCAGGTGAGCGTGCAAGCTGTGCCATTGCCAGGTGGCCTCGTCCATGATGAAAAATGTACTTTGTGCCTAATGTTCTGACAGCAAAATGGTTTAAGTTAGGCTTTTTGGACTCTCCAGGGCAGGGTTTCACACTGTGAGTTATCTTGCCCCCCCATTATGAAACGTTGTTTTACCACAGATGGCAGCCATTCAGGGGAAGAATGAGAGCCTGGAGAGAGTGTCCTCCCTCACTGCACAGCTTGAGTCCACCAAGGAGATGCTGCACAAGGTGGTGGAAGAGTTGACGGCCAAGAAGATGACCCTTGAGAGCTCTGAGAGGACGGTGTCTGACCTGACAGCTTCCCTCCAGGAGAAGGAACGAGCCATCGAGGCCACCAATGCAGAGATCACTAAGCTCTGCTCGCGGATGGACTTGAAGTTACAGGAGCTTCAACACCTGAAGAATGAGGGGGACCATCTCAGAAATGTGCAGACCGAGTGTGAGGNGTGTCTGACCTGACAGCTTCCCTCCAGGAGAAGGAACGAGCCATCGAGGCCACCAATGCAGAGATCACTAAGCTCTGCTCGCGGATGGACTTGAAGTTACAGGAGCTTCAACACCTGAAGAATGAGGGGGACCATCTCAGAAATGTGCAGACCGAGTGTGAGGCGCTTAAGCTCCAGATGGCGGAAAAGGACAAGGTCATCGAGATCTTGCTGCAGCTGGTTGGCCAGCACAGAAGAACCGCTGGTGTGATGCAGGTGGAAAAGGCTCAGCTGGAGAAAGAGATCAATGACTGGAAGCTGGAACTGCAGTTGTTTAAGATTTTAAAAGGTAAAAAAGACGCAAAGATCCAGGAACTTGAAGCCAGAGTGAGTGGCCTAGAACTGGAAAAGGTGAAGCTGGTGAATGCAGTCTCTGAGCAACTCCGAGCAGTGAAGGCCATCAGACAAGTATTGGGGTATTAAAAGGAGAAGAGGTAGGGCGAAGCAGCTTCTTCCTTAAAAGCAGTCTTTATTATCCGAATTCACCCTTAAGGCTCTGGAGAGAGAGGGGGTACTGTGCCTGGGTAATATATTTAGTGGGATCCTGTAATTGAATAACAACGGGGGAATGGTGTTTAGCAACGGAGGCAGACATAAGCTGAAGATAGCCAGCACCTAGCATGGGAAAACATTCAACAGTTTCTTGCTGAGAACAAAATAAATTCTTGATATTGAACTTACTGTTGCAGTATAAAATTTTTCCTAGTGGCTATTACCTTCCTACTTTTTGATCTCGAAATTGCATTACTCTTACCATTGCCATGAGCCATGGACTCTATAACAAAGCTGTGCACCATAACATTAGCAAAAATTAATTATTATTTTAAGAATAAGGTTTAATATAGTCAAGACTGGTCTCAAACTTGCCAAGGATGACCTTGAACAGAAGATCCTCCTCCCCCTGAATTCCCCAGCTCTGTTGAGGTGGTATGCTCCACCATCCCCAGTTGTATTCAGTGCTAGGTATCTAATTCAGGGCAAGTACTCTACCAACTTAGCCACATTCCGAGCATAGTAAAAATTAATTATTAAGAACACAAGTTCCAAGTTGTGGAAAGTGCCCACAGAACAGGTAACACACATTAAAGAACATTTACTTTTTAATATAAACATCTGGATTTAGTGTACTGCAACGCAGCATCTAATTCCTCAGTAGTCTTAGCGTGACACTTTTTGTGTTTGTTTGCTTTTGAGACAGAATCTCTGTGCAGTCCTGACTGTCCTGGAGCTCGCAGTGTCGACCAGGTTGGTGCCATCAGTCTCTGTCTTCTAGAGTGCTGAGATTAAAGGAGTGCGCCACAACACCCCGCAGAATTTCATTTTTAAAATGCAGATTTTGCATAGTAGTAAAATTTTGTAACAGCTTAGTGCTTTTTTTGTGTATAAAAATATTTTTGTGATGGTTGTTAAAACGTGAACGTGAACTCAGCCTCCTTCTGAGGCTCTGCTGAAGTGGATTAGCACCAGGTTTAAATCTTGACAGACCAACATCTAGTCTCCTACAAACCTGGAAGACTGAAATGCCAATTTAGGAGCTAGGAACCCGGCACCATCTCCCGCAGTATGGCCGGCACCTCCCGTGAGCCTCCTCGACTGTCATTGTTCAGAAGGGAAACCCTTTCCCTCCGAAGAAGCCCTTAAACCACGAATCGCCTGGTGTAGCGTCCGTTGCGTCCAGGCTATAGGCGGGACTTCCGCTTTCTCGGTCTCTGTCAGTCAGGAGGCGGAAGCTGGTGCCGGCGGGAAGCTTGTAGTGTGGCGATACGTTGTGATCTTGCGGAGTTCTGCGTGGACTCCCCCGGCCCCTAGCTGAGTTCTGCGTGGGCGCCCCCCACCCCGGCACAGCCGTGACCGGGCAGCGAGGTTTCTCGAGACTCCTCGCATCCTGGTAAGTGCAACGGAATGGTGACGCCAGGAGAAGTGTGGTCCGGGCGCCGCCCCAGGACAGCGGCCTCGTGCGTACTAGCGGGCGAAGGTTTCTCCATCTCGCCCGCAGGCAGGGACTACCTCTCCTTTTCTCGGGGTGGCCCTGTTTGCCTTCACTCTTAGCCCGGCTTTGCTCACATTGTGCTCCAGCCGTAGGAGACGCGATTCGTTTACACCCGGCTTCTGCTTCGAGTCCTTGTCTTTACTTTCGCTCAACATTTTGTTCTCTTCCGCAACCCTGTTCACGCCATGTTTTTGAGTCAGGGTCTGGCCATGTAGCCCGGGTTGGCCTGGTACTCGCAGTTATTCTGCCTCATCCTTTCGAGTGCCTGGGGTTACCCATGTGCCATCACGTTTTAAAGAGCGCATTTGTTAAATTGGTTCCCCCCCCAGTCACACCCCTGTGTGATTACTTGAATGAAAAAAGTCTTTTAATTTCGATACTGCTTAATACAAAACTTAATTTTCTAAACTTAGAAATCAGCAGGCTTGAGGCTAGGGAGGTGGCCCAGCTGGTAAGAGCACTTGCTGCCCAAGCATTAGGATCTGAGTCTGAATCTACCTCAGAAGCCAGTGTAGCTGTAGCGCCGAAGGAAAGCAGAAACGGGAGGACAGGTGAGGATTTCTGGCTGCCAGTCTAGCTCCAGCCTCACTGAGAGACCCTGCTTCAGGGGGACAAGGTGGAGGGTGATAGAGCAGGGCATGCAATGCCAGCTCACACATGCTCGCCACTGGTCACACAACACACAAACGAGGAGTATAAAGATGCTCATTAAAAACATGTTTTGGAAACATCTTACACAGGCTATGATGCAGAGCAGGTTCTTTTCTTTTGCGAACAGAGCTAGGATATATATTTTTTTAAACGAACAGAGTGTTTTTTTATAGTTTTATTTTTCTTCCTAGCACTGATCATATGGATACTTTCAAAAGGTTGATATATTTGATAAATACATCTTAATGATGTAAATTAAAGTAATGCTAAATATTGTTATTAACAGCTTCAATACTAAAAACTGCTCATTTAATAAAGTGCATGAGGAATTTGCAGAGTTAAACTTCTGATTTAAGTCTGTTTTTTTACGGGTATCTTTCTAGAGACTAAGAAACCGAGCTCAGCCCAGCAGTTTGTCACAATTTTGAGACTGTCATTTAAGGGCAGTGCATTTTATGTGTGCACATAAATTTTTTTACAGATGATTGTAAAGTGCTGATCAGTGGCCACTGAATATAATTGAAACAGAATAGGAAGATGGCAGCCAATCCTTCAGGACAAGGTAATGCATGATTAGATATCTGTTATTACTAGGAACTTTTCCCTCATACATTAAATGTATTTGAAGTAGACAGCGTTTAGTATAGAACAGTTACTGCAACTAGAATTAAAGAATGAATAGCAAAGTGGAAATCCCCAATTTAAAATCAGTTTAACACTAAATCAGCTACACATTTTTGAATATTACTAATTCTGTGTTTTAACTTGTTATGATTAGTGATTCACAATGTAAACCTTTTTTCCCATTTATTTTTGTATGGTATGCATCAGATATATGCATGTTTGCATGCATGGGTGCATGTTTGTGGGGGTGGGCATGCGCACATATGGAGTCTGCAAGGTGACATGAAGAATCGTCTTCATCACTCTTCACCTAATTCATCGAGGCAGGGTCTCTCAGTCCAATCAAGAGCTCGCTGATATGGCTTTCTCTCACTAGTTGGCTTGCTCTAGGAATCCCCTTTCTCCACCTTCCGAGGCTGGATTTACAGGTGGGCCATTATGCCCACCCAACGTTTATGTGAGTTATAGGAATCTGAATCCTGATCCTCATGGTTTTGGGAACAAGCGCTTAATCACTGAATCATTTCCCTAGCCTGCATCATACACTGATCCTCTGGCATCAGCTTTCTTGCTCTTCTATTTGAAATCAATGTTATTTTTAAACTGTCATCAGATAATAACCATGACTTTATCTTCATTGCTATAAAAACTTCAGTCATTTCACCTGTTACTTTTTATTATTCAGGGAGACAAGTTCTTCCTGTGTAGTCTTGGTGGCCTGGAACTTACTGTATAGACCAGACTGGCCTTCAACAAGGAGATCTGCTTGCTTTCGTAGTGCTGGGATTAAAAACATGGGCTGCCACACCTGGCTCATAAAATTTAGTCTTTAGAAAATATTGAATATCATGTTGTACGTATTTATTTGAGGTTTTTTTTTTTTTTTGAGATGGTTTCTCTGTGTAACAACCCTAGCTGCCCTGGAACTTGCTCTGTAGGCCAGGCTGGCCTCAAACTCACAGGGATTGCCTGCCTATGCGTCCCAAGTACTGGAGTACTGGGGTTATTTTTAAGTATTTTTATGCATAAACCTTGAAACGGGTCTCTTTCCATATTAGGTCTGAACTGTATGATTTAGGTATTTTTGACACATCACAGGTAAACATTGTATTCATCTTTAACTTTTTAAAATTAAATTAGAAAGGTACTGGTTAAAGTAGTTTGTATTACATTCTCAGTACTTCCCACCCCCTGCCAAAACTGAGCCAAAATGAAAACTAAAGAGTCCATTTCTATTTCACAGTTCCAAGGTCCATATCCCTTCAAACAAACACATGGTCAGGCCTATTGTATCAATACCCCACTCATGGTACCAACTTCTGTCTTAGTTAGGGTTTCTATTGCTGTGAAGAGACACCATGACTACCTATACTCTTATAAAGTAAAACATTTAATTGGGTGGCTTATAGTTGCAGAAGTTTATTGTTATCATGGAGAGAAGCATAGCAGCATGTAGGCAGACATTGATGCCGGAGAAAGAGCTGAGAGTTCTACATCTTGCAGGCAGCAGGTAGTGAACTGGGATACTGGGCATGGCTTGAGCATGTGGAGACTTAAAAGCCCACCCTCACAGTGACACTTCATCAACAAAGCCACACATGCCACTCCCTATGACCTTTGGGGGCCAATTACATTCAGATTACCACAGTGAAATAAGATTTATTTGAAAAATGAAAGTATTTTAGTGTAGTGTTTCATTCTAAGAAAATTGTATTTGACAGATATGAGGATATTATAGTTCGTATTGTATAATGCAGTAAATAATCCTTGTGCTAAGAGTGAACACAATGATACAAGTTATAGCATGAGAACATAGGTATTAAAGAAAAATCTTAGCCGGGCTCCAGTGGTGCACGCCTTTAATCCCAGCACTTGGGAGGCAGAGGCAGGTAGATCCCTGAGTTCGAGGCCAGCCTAGTCTACAAGAGCTAGTTCCAGGATAGGCTCCAAAACTACAGAGAAACCTGTCTTGAAAAACCAAACAAACAAAAAACTCACAGGGATCTCATTAGTGAGTATAACCTTTTGTTTAAGTAGTTTAATGTTTGAGTTTGTAAGAATTCTGACGGGGATAGAAATTGGGAAAAAATTGTACCTTATCACATATAACCAGACTGAACTAGTTTGCCTTAAGTTTCAAGTTTGAAGTAAGAAATTATTAGTACTTAAATAGTATTTGTTGGCTTTTACATACTTTCATAGTATAAATACTTTGCTCAAAACTCATACTATGTTAGGTCATGATATTTTTGTTGTCTGATTCAGTTTTTGTTTGTTTGTTTTTTTATTGTTTTGTTTTTGAGGCAGAGTCTCACTGTGTCGAATTGGCTGGCCTGAAACTCAATATATATGTAAACTCGGTTTGCCTCAGAACTCTGGATCTGCCTGCCTCCTGGAGTTCTGGGATCAAAGGTGTTGCCACCACACCCAGTTTAGATCTAAAGCTTTAAAAAGGATACATTTCAGAAGGGTAAGACAAGCTCAGAAGATGCAAACAACACAGCCTTTCCTTCTGAAGGTACTCTACTTTTCAAGTACCAGGATTACAGTATTAGCACTGTGTCCTGCTTAAGGTTTCAACTATAATAGTCTTAAAGTTTTCATTGAATTTGAACATCATGTATAAATTTGATAGGTTTTTTTTAGTTTGCATTATTTAATCTGTGTAATGTTATTTAGGGCTTATTGAAATACAAGGACATACTAGAGGTTAGACCAAAATATTGTCTGCATTTGGAAGGAGTTTAATTTGATAATTTTTTAATTTGTAAGGATTCTGAAATATCATATCCAATTATAAAAGTTACTTAGTAAGCAAGCGAAAATCCTTTAAAATTTTTTCTAAGAAAAATATTCTGGTTATGGGCTCATTTTAAAATATTAGTTGCCATATACTGTAGCCCCTCCACAATAAAGGTACCTGGGAATTTCAAAAGGCTAATAGTTGCCCTGCAGCCACCGACCAGTTACTCTATCTGTAGCTCTGGCTATCACCTCCTCTTGTCTCTCTCTCTCCCTCTCTTTTTATTTTTACCTTATGCTGGCTTAGAATTCATTCATTACCAGTAGTCCAGCTTGGCCTGGAAGTTCTAGCATTCTTTCTGTTTGAGCTCTGGGACTAAGATTACTAGCTGACTGGTCTCTTTTTAATATTTAAATTGAGGGTGTTTTTTTGTTGTTGTTGTTGTTGTTTTTAATAAAGACATCTTGCCTTCTTACAGTAAGTTATTCCAGGTCTGTTGTGCCCTTTATTTAATTTATTTATTATTATTATTTTTTTGTAATAGGGTCTGACATAGCTCAGGCTACCTTCAAAACCCTGCTGTACAGCTGAAAATAGCCTTGAATGCCTGATCCTGCTGCTTCCACCTCCCAAGTGTGGGTCATCATGCCCAGCTTTGTAGTGCATCTTTATTATGGGAAAGAGGCTTTATAAATTAGACATCATCAGTGACATCATTAGCTTGCTTTGCTCTTGTATGACTAATCAGTGAATGACATTGGCGAGCAGTGTAGATCCTGCCATGTACAAAACTAGGCTGTTTTGTTTCCGCTGTACTTGGGATAAATTCATGTTACCTGGACATTCCATTCTTGGCCTGCCTGACCCACTTTTCACTAGAGAAGGGGGCATTTCAGTGACATGACAGTTGATGTTGGTATCCTGTTTTCACCAGGGAGTGTGTCAATGGGAAATGAAGAATTGTCTGGAAAGCTCATAAAACCATCTTTTTAGAAATGCCAGAATGTATAGCCACTGTTATTAAAAAGGAGTCTGCTATTACTAGAATTTTGTGGTATAACAATAACAGAGATGGAAAGTGGGAGAGGATAAATTGCTAAAATGAATATGGCATAGACATTGTCCCAAACTTCTGGCCATAGCCAAGTTGCTGGTGTCTGGTTAAATTGAGAACTGCAGGTTTCGGTTATGTCTGATTAAGCCAGTATCTATGAATGCCTTATACATGCTGCACCCAACCAGTCTCTCCCTTTTGGGGACATTTCCTCCTACCAGTTCTCTGTAAATCAGTGTAGAATTCTCACAGTCCCTCAGATGGGGATTTAGGCATGCTTAGGTCTGCCCTGCTTAAAGTGCCCTCATCCCATAGTTGTTATCCTTCTTGTCTGCAGAGCTGTAGTTGTCTCTTGCTACTCTTCCTCTATAGCCTTCTGTGTTTTCCAGTCCCTTCCAGACTCCTCTCTCTACCTAGTGATCAGAAAGGCTGATGCCTATGTATATACAAACAAGACTGTTAAGGTGCTCAGGATTATAAAGGACTTGAGAGTGGCCAGGTGGGCAAAACACTCCTTCTGGTTCTGGTTTGTTGCTGCTGTCAGGGCATACATAGCAGATCTTGAGATAGGTTTGCAGAGGCTAGACATCTGAGATTGTGGAGATTGTTCACATGTTGGCATTTTAATTTGGATTTATTTGATTGTTTTTTTTTGAGACAGGGTTTCACTGTGTAGCCCTGACTGTCCTAGAACTCACTTTGTACACCAGACTGGCCTTGAACTCAGAGATCCACCTGCTTCTGCCTCTGAAGTCCTGGGTTTAAAGTTGTGTGCCACCACTACCTGACTTTAATTTGGATTTTTAAAGCTTAGATACATGCTGCCTGCACTTTGCAGTCACTGCATGACTTTGCAACATGTGCTGAGATCTTACCTAAGAAGTATTCGATAAAAGTAAGTGTCTGTATATCCCATGAGTTGTGTTCTCTTTCTGTGTCTGTGTCTCTCTTTCTCTTTCTTTCTGTTTTTCAAGACAAGGTTTCTCTGTGGCTTTGGAGCCTATCCTGGAATTTGCTTTGTAGACCAGGCTGGTCTCAAACTCACAGAGATCCACCTGCCTGTGCCTCCCTAGTGCTGGGATTAAAGATGTGAACCACCACCACCTGGCTATGTGCTCTATTTCTTAGACTTGCTTTCTGGTCTGATCAGTTGCAATTCTTCAGCAGTTCCTTCAAAAACTGCATCATTTTTGAATGTATTTGACCTGAGTATGCGTAGTGTTTTTTTAAAGACTTATTCATTTAATGTGTATGAGTGCTCTATCTGTTGCATGCACACCTTAGTGCCAGAAGAAAGCATCAGATCCCACTATAGATGGTTGTGAGCCATCATGTGGTTGCTGGGAATTGAACTCAGGCCTCTGGATGATGGCTGGGCCATCTCTCCATCCTGCAAAATGCTTTTTCCTTCATGTAAGAGTCTGCATGCTTGTAGATTTGACTGTGCAATAGTTTGGGCTCACAAATTTTGTCCAAAACAAATGCTGTAATTCATACCTTGGTGAGTAGAATTATTTAAATCAGTCTTGGCACTAGAATTGTGGTTAGTGGAAGAGTGCTTGTACATGGTATGTACAAGGCGTAGGCCCTGCTTTTGCAAACATAAATGAATCTTAAAAGCCCTTTTATTTTGTACCCATCTACTGTGCTTATTGGGTTTTTGTTTTGTTTGCTTTGATTCTTTTTTTTTTTTAATATTATGTGTAGGTGTTTTGTTTACATGTATGTCTGGGTACCTTATTTGTGCCCTGTGCCCACAGAGTTCCAAAGATTGCCTTGGAACTGAACTAACTATTGTGAGTGGGTGCTTGGAATTGAACCCAAGTCTTCTGGAAGAGCAACCAGTGCCCCTAACTCCTGAACCATCTGTATGCATGCACACACACACACATACACACCCCTCTTTTAGGGTCAAACTAGGTAACCCTAGTTGGCCTGGAACTCAACAGAAATCCACCAGCCTCTGCCTCCTGAGAGTGTTGCAATTAAAGTTGTATGCTACCATTGCTGAGCCTGTTTTTTTTGTTTGTTTGTTTGTTTTTTTATTTTGAAGTCAGGGTCACATGTAGTGTGTAGCCCTTTGGGTTTGAACTTGGGTTTGGCTGGCCTTGAACTCTATCTCTCAGTGCTAGGATTATGTTTGCCACCATGTCTGGGTAATGTATTATGCTCTTAAAGTTGCTGGGAAATGGCTTGTAGGGTGAGTTCATGACCATGCTAGAGAATAGGAATTTTGCTTTCTGGCTTCTACATGGTCTTCGTCTAAAATGCTCCTTATTCCCCCTTCTTTTTTTCTTTAGGTTTTCAAAATAAAAATAGAGTTGCGATCTTGGCTGAACTGGACAAAGAGAAAAGAAAATTACTTATGCAGAACCAATCTTCAGCAAGTCACCCTGGAGCTAGGTATTGACTATTCCTTGAAGGTGCTATTATTAATCATACTTTTAAAGAGAAAAGCACGCCTAGCACTCTTTGGAGGTCTCGTTACTGTTAGAATTAGGTCTACACTTTAAGCTTTCCTTACCAAAACCGCATTTGTGTTCATAGTCTGCTCATTCCTAGTATGTCATGTGCATCACATTTCATCGTAACTGCTATTGTCTGAGATTTGTTCTGCACATTGTATATCCCTAGTGCTTAGCACAGAGCCAGCTATCTAGTAGCTGCTTTAGAATCTCATGATAGTTGTTCAAACTGTGTAGAACATAGTATCCTAAGTTTAATTATACAGACAGTGAAGTGCGGTCACGCTGTTTGTGAACAGGTTTTAAAGACTTAGTGCCTGTTGTGGTGGTGCACACCTTTAATCCTAGCACCGGGAGGCCAGCCTGGTCTACAGAGTGAGGTACGGGATAACCAGAGCTACATAGTCAGACCTTGTCTTAAAAAACAAAAAAAACAAACAAATAAAATAATAATACTAATAAGGATGATGGTAGACAGAGGTACTTCAAATATAGCTAAAAGTAAGGGGTTTTAAATTATGGATCTATATAATAGATTACTTGAAATCCCATACAAATAACATAGGCTTTCTTCATAAATTAATGCAGATAATAGGAAGAGGAGAGAATGTGCTTTTATTCTAGAAGGTAATTTTTAAAAAGATTTCTTAATTTATTATATATACAGTGTTCTGCCTACAAACCAGAAAAGGACACCAGACCTCTTTTACAGATTGTTTTGAGCCACCATGTGGTTGCTGGGAATTGAACTCAGGACCTCTGGAAGAGCAGCCAGTGTGCTTAACCTCTGAGCCACCTCTCCAGCCCTAGAAGGTCACTTTTTAAATTTTATGAGATATGGTTTTGCTATGTATTCTAGACTGGCTTGGAACCTAAGGTCCTCCTCTGTCCACCTCCAACCCTGATATTACAGGCAGGCACCACCATGTTCAGCTTTGAAATTCTTTTTATCTTTATAGAGAATACACAGGACTTGAGGGATGGCTCAATGGGACAGGAGGCTCTTACCCCGAACATGGTATAGAGAATTGATCTCCATATGTTGTCAAAAACAAGCAAATTAAAAAAAAATTTTTTTAAGTAATATGGAATGAAGACTGTGTGGATTCAACATAAGTACAAAAAGGCTTAAGGATTAATTCTGTGGTTTAATGTGCTTACTGTGCATGAGGCTTTGGGTATAATTTCTAGCACTACACCCAGAAAACAAAAACACCAGATGATTCTCTTCAGGATTACTATACAGCACGATGGTTAGTTAATAATGATGTATACCTGAAAATTATTGAGATATCTTATATAATCATCATTATCATCACATAGGCATATGACATGATGGATAGGTTATTTTGGTTTGCTTAATTTTTAATGTAAACTAATATTAAAACACTGTAACCATAAATATGTACAATTTTTAAGTCCTAGCTACACTTCAATTTTAAAATTCAATTTACTATAATAAAAATGTTCCAGTCTAATAATTCCCTTGTATACCTTTTATTTATTTATTTTTTTTGAGATAAGGATACCTTTTGTTCAGTAGCCAAGTAACCAAGATTTCCATTTTAGCATCTCCCTCTCCAGACCCACTCTTAACAAGGACTTCCGGGACCATGCTGAACAGCAGCACATTGCAGCCCAGCAGAAGGCAGCTCTGCAGGTGAGCAAAATGAACCTACAGTCAGGTCTCATTGGAGAGTTCCAGGTTCTAGAAGCCAGCACAGTTCTTGTTTTGTAAGTCAGTGGAGCAGTGTCAATAAACATGCTCCACACACAATCGCAGTGGTTTGCTGATGTTCACCCATGTCACGAGGAACTGACATTACTTCAGGGGTGGAACGGGAGGATCTGGAATGAGTTCCAGGTCAGCCTAGGCTGCATTGCAAAACCGTATTTCATAAAACTTAAAAAATAAAAATTTGAAAGGTATAGTGTAATTGCTTTTGCTTTTAAGCAAAATCCCAGAACTGGAGTGGACATTATAAAGATTACCTCAGTTTAACTGACTAAAAGTAGTCCTCTTTTTTTAGTTTCTTTGTTTTGGAGACAGGGTTTCTCTGTAGCTTTGGAGCTGTCCTGGAACTAGCTTTTATAGACCAGGCTGGCCTTGAACTCATGATCTGCCTGTCTCAGCCTCCTAAGTGCCTTAGTTGAAACTGTCTCTTAATAGCATTTTTTTCTTAAATCTTTCTCAGCATGCTCACGCACATTCGTCTGGATACTTCATAACTCAAGACTCGGCATTTGGGAATCTTATCCTTCCTGTTTTACCACGCCTTGACCCAGAATGAAGAAAGTATCTATGATCAAAGGGACCTTGTAGTTAGTATCAAATGTCAAAGCTCTCACTTGGTTCTATACAAACTCTGACTTTGAGGACTTTGGAGAATTTAGTTTTTGTTTCTTTAAAGAAAGGAACAAGTGAGAGTGAAGAAAGAAGGGAAGCTGGGATGCTGAGAACTTTGGATGCAGTATGGTTGGCGGAATTGGTTGTGCTGCCTGTGACTAACTTTTTTGTATTCCCATTTGACTCTTTATTCTCAGACTTAGAATTGCTTAGTTTCATAAACTCTTCACCACCTTCAAGAAGTTGGACTGAATGTCTCATGCATGAAGCCCTGGATTTGACCCCAGCACTGCACAAACAAGCTCTGATACGCATTCCGGTAATCTTGGCACTGGAGAAACAGGCAGGAAGATCAGAAGTTCAAAACTATCCTTGCTTAGGTAGTGATTTTGAGACCAGTCTGAGGTATATGAAACTGCCTCAAAAAACAAAATACCAAAACCAAACAAGAAGCATTTATAGTCCTAACTTTAAAGAAGTGAGGGTGCTTTTTAAAAATGTGAACAATAGTCTTATATTACAAACATACTTTTGGTTTCTTGTGTTCAGAAGCAACATATCTAGAAATACTCTGAGCTAATAACTAGTTCTCCTATTCTGAATTTTAAAACTCCAAATAAGACTAAATTATCAACCAATCTTTGTTTTTCAATAAACGATGTTACTAAATGCTGTTATGAAAAACTAAGTAATATGGTTGCTTTAAATGTATTCATATTCTCATTTCGTGTTGCTACACAAATGATGTGCTTGGAGTGGTTTTCTATTTTTTTTAATCTAATTGAAAATTTAAAACTAGGCAAATTAAAGCCTTTTAAATTCTCTTAAATAAAAAAGACTTAGGTTAAGCAAGTCGCTCAACAGGGTCAAACTTTAACAAGAAACTGAGGTGTTTGTTTAAATATGTAGTTGCCACTACCTTCCCTTTGTCCTATAGAAGTAGAAGTGTGGCCAGGCCATGCTGGTACTCGCCTTTAATTCCAGCACTCAGGAGGCAGAGGCAGGCGAATCTCTTCAGTTCAAGGACAGCCTGGTTTACAGAGCAAGTTCCAGAACAGACTTCGAAGCTTCACAGAGAAACCCTGTCTTCAAAAACCAAAAACCAAAAACCAATCTTGTTCTGTAACACATCTTGCACACAAATGTCATGATCAAAATGTATTTTATAAAGAGGTTATTTTGTAAGTATCTTGGCATTTTTCTGTTCCTGAGGATTTGTAAAAACTTGGCAGTGTTGTTTCACTGAGCCAAGGCCCCCATCCCTACACAATCCTGTGTAACTGACTGTCTTGCATCCCCATCCTATCTGGTGTTGGGGAGTTTGAACTTAACTTTTTCAGTTGGGTCAATATTTAGCAACAGTTAGCCTCCTAATAGTTCCTTTCATCAACCACAGAGCACACCGCGCAGAGTGATGCGAGAGTAAGCAGTACTAGAAAGGTCCTTAGTTCTGCAGAACTGATTTCTACTGAGTGGGTGGAAACATTCTGATTATACTAATGCTCCCCATTGTAGGGTGGTACCCTCATGTCTGCTGTGTCTGCTCCTCTCCTTCCAAAAGAACAGCCACCTTAGGGTGATGTAGGACTGTCTTCTATCTATCTGTTGCTTTCATTGGTTAATTAATAAAGAAAACTGCTT
>LOEQ01003926.1:151171-163727 GCA_001685075.1 Bramus lutescens
GAGATTTTTTTTTTTTTTTGTGCTTGGTTTGAAGCAGGTAAATCCACCTCTAGTCTGGACCTTTGAGGCAGGAAGACATAGATCCAGATCTTGGGGACACACTTTGAATCTGGATCACACCTGCTGGCAGCCTATATCAGGACAATGGAAGAAGGAAGGTTTTTCATTCAGTTCTTTGCCTGTTTGCCCTCACCTTGGCAGCACCTCCATTCCTTCACTGGCATTGGAGACTACTTTTTTGGGATTCCAGCATATACAGAAGACCAGTGGAGACACTTAGCCTTGTGGGATTAAGCAATCTAGATTTTTGAACTTTCCGTTCACAATTAGCCATTGTTGGATTAGTCTGTAAGTCATTCCAATGAATTCCTTTTATATGTAGAGATTTAGTCCATAAGTTCTCTGAATCGTCCTTCATAATATACAACGCTCAGATGAAAATAAACTCTTTTTCCCCAAATTGCTTTTCCCAGAGCAACATGACATTTACCACAGCCAAAAGAAGCCTAAGATACCAAAATCTATTCTGCTGGAAACATTTTTTAAGTTTTATTTCTTAGTTGAGCTGTTGTAATGTAGAGAGCAATAGATTTCCACTTGAAGTTCTGAGGATTAAATGTCTCCAAAGTAACAAAACTGGAAGAGCTAAAAACATTAATTAAACATTAACTTAAGACATGAACACAGTGGCCAGTATACGACTGTGAGACCTCTCCATGGGACTCAGTCTGCAAATTTTTAAGAGTATTAGAGGAGGAGGCACCCAGGACAACTACTTCCACAACAAGAGCTCAGGAGCATCAGCCGTGGGCAAGGAACCATTCCTAATGTGCCAGCATAGCAAACCACACTTACAAATGTAAAACACTGCACATCATGTTGAAATAACTAGGTCACTTTAAGAAAACAGACATAAAATAAACATTTTTATTTATTTATTTTTTACAATCTGGGTTAAACATTAAAGCTGCATATACATGAATAAGACCAACACCTTAAAACAAACCTCCAAACACTGCAAATTGTTAACAGACTCTGTTGACCATTAACTAGGGGGTTGGATTACATGAGTAAGAAAATCCCTTCCAATCCTGACATGGACAGAAAGTGTTTGCAAAGCCTTCCAGCTCACAGGCTCCCGTGTGCACATATCTGTTCCCAGGTGTGGCCACCAGGGAGGAAAAAGCTGGAAAGTGTACAATAAAATCAGTCATTAGTAAATGAACACCAGCCATAAAGTCCTTTCTAGTGTGTTTAAAAACACCTAGGAGAATAAAAACATTGCAAATGCATTTTGTTACAAAACAACAAAAATCTGTTATATAGAAAACACTAAAATTTTAAGTAAAGACAAATTACTTGTCTAAGTGGTAAAGTCAAACAGACTTGTCAATCACAGTTAAGCAAGAGAACCCTGGGGAGTTTATACCGGGTCTCCATCCAGAAGAAGCTCTGTCTGTCCTTCTGGGGATAGTTTTTTGTAGTATTTCAGAATGAAAAACTAAACAAGCACAAAGCGATCTGTAAACTCTTCTATTGCTAATTTAAAGTAAACATCAGTGTTCACTGGCCAGACAGAGTACACTGCTACAGGAGCTGAGCCAGGAGGCCGACAGCACTCTCCATTCCTTTCTTCAAGCGTATCCAGGGCAAGCACATGAAAACAACAGAACCCAGTTTTAGTGCCAACACTGAAGTTCTAGAAGTAATTTGTTTTCGCTGTTTTTTATTCTCTTACTGTGCTTTCTGCCCTGCCACCAAGCTGGGTATCAGAACGAGGGCCTGGCTGGGCATGGTGACACATGCATTTAACTCCAGCAATAAAGGAGGCAGGGATGGGTGAATTTTTATGAGTTTGAGGCTGGACTGGTCTACATAATGAGTTCCAGGCTACCCAAGGCTGCATAGTGAGACCCTGAATCAAACATCAAACAACAACAAGCAAGCAAAAAACTACAGAATAAACAATAAAACAAAACAAAAAAGCCAAATCTAGGTCAAAGTGCTCTACCACCTGCAAGTTCACAATACTTGAACTTTGACAGATGTCTACAATGTCACGAGTTGTTTAGAAATGTACCACTGCCTTGGCCAGCTTCCTGCAGTTAAAATCCAACTTTACTTGTTATCGTTGCACTCCAGAATACAACATTTTTCCTGATCCAGCTTTTTTTTTTTTTTAAGGTGTGTGCTCTGTCTGCATGCAGGCCAGAAAATGCCATCAGATCCAATGATAGATGGTTATCAGCCACCATGTGGTGCTGAGAATTGAACTCAGGACCTCTGGAAGAGCAGCCAGTGCTCTTAACCACTGAACCATCTCTCCAGTCCCCAAGTCTTTCTTTCCTTCCTTTTCTCTCTCTCTTTTTTTTCTTTCCTTTTTGGTGGTTCGAGACAGGGTTTCTCTATGTAACAGTTCTGGCTGTCTTGGAACTCACTCTGTAGACCAGGCTGGCCTTAAACTCAGAGATGCCTGCCTCTGCCTCCAGAGTGCTGGGTTAAAGGTGTGCACCACTGCTTGGCAAATCCAGCTTTTTAAAGGTTTATTTTGCGGTTGTTTGTGTGCATGTGGAGGCCAGAAGAAGGCATTGGGTCCCCTGGAACTGGAGTCACATAGCTGTAAGCTGCCAGGTAGGCTTTGGGAATTGAACCTGGGTCCTCTGCAAGAGCAGCCAGTGCTCTTAACCACTGGGCAATCTCTCAGGCCATAAATTGATTCTGTAATTGTCTGATTTTGTACCTGTCATTACTAACTTTGGGGACAGTGAAGCAGTCCATGTGATGCAGTGAACAGGCACAGTCTGGGCTCTGTGACTCAGTACAGAACAAGTGGCCACTTAGAAGCAATGGGCTCTACTGCAAGAATGTTTTAATTGTTGGAAAGGTCTAAAATAATTTAGATTTCATTTGTAAGAGTTGTATCTGAGTTTTCTAATTGCCATGAATTATTTCAGTAATAAAATTGAATAAAAACAGTACTATGGCACTATATTTACTTTTAAGTACATGTTATATTAACTTAGCACATTCAAGAGAGGACTTTGGGACTTTTAGATGCATAGCTTCTAGCTTTATTGTCTATTTAAAAGCACCCACTTCTTTCCTCTAGTGGATAATGACCCAATGATTATTTCAGAGACACTGAAATTATAGACCCATTTAGTCCAAATGATGTGTTGTATGTTGTGTGGTAGGTGGTATTTTCTTGGAATTTATCATAACTAAAATATTTTAGATATTAAAATATAAAATTCCAAAGATATAATCTTTCTCTTCAAAATTCCCTACTGTTTCCCAGCACCTGGTGCTATAGAGGAGCTGAAGCCAGCCACTCTTCTCTTCTTATAGACAGCTTGCTGCTACACCTATTTTTATTTGTGTGCATGTGTGAGTGTGCATGCGTGTGTGTGCATGCGTGTGTGTGAAGCTGGAACACACCAAGTCTTTTTAAGCTTTATGAACACAGACACTCATTTGTTCAGGAAAGATCTTGTTTCTCAGTAGTCTTTCTATTAAAGGCAAACTCAAGCTACTGTTTCCATATCCAATTATCTTCATTAAAAGCTTTTTAAACAGGAAAAGCTCTCCTGTCCCTCACATAATTGGTATTTTTAAGGTTTGATTCTTCCAATATAATTTTCAATCTAGCACTGTTCCAGTCTTACTTAAATTGACTCATTCCCATGGAAAAAGCACAATGAAGATCTTTACTTAGGAACAATGTTTAAACAACAGAATGTTTTTCTTTTGACACAGAAAATTAAAAAAAAAATTAGAAGTGAAATTACTTAAACTGTCCACAAATTTGAAATTTCCACTATGTTCTGTTCACAGCTGCCAGCTGCCAGACAAGTACAGTGATAACTCAGACTAAAGTGGAGCTCACCTAGGGCAATCCAGCCAGTCTCTGGGAGGTCCTACTATGTGCATTCATCTATGCCTAAACTGGCTCCAAGTTCACCTTTTTTTTTTTTTTAAGCAACCAGTGTCTCATAAAAGCAATAAAGTGATGAATACTTGGAAACGGTGATCTTTAACCATTTTGTTCATTTAAATGGCAACAATATGGTTACTGTTAGCTTAAACTAACAACAATAGCATTCTGTTGTCTAGAGATAACAAAATAACTTTAGAAGTTCTGAAACTTGAAAATTTAAAGAAGCAGCTCCTGAGAAGACATGCTAGTGTGCTGAGCAGTATTAGAGTAGCAGTGTGTCCTGCTAATGGCCGGGAGCCAGTCCACTGAGGTCACTGAGGAGTTCATGCGGTGCTGCCAGCAGAGCTGCCCAAGTCAGTGGCAAAAGAATGGCCCTGGATCTGTCAAGACATTTAATTTCTACATAAATACCCTCTTGTTCAGATCCTCTTCATGGCTGTGTCTATGAACACACTGAAATGCTTGATACTTTTAATAAGACTGAATTAATATAAAAAAGTAATAGAATTTCACATTTTTTCAAACGTCATTTACGGGTCTGAGCCGACTAATCAGAACAAAATCCAAGGAAAGGGGACTGGGCAACATGACCAAAGAGACCATTTCTTTCACAGCTTTGGTTAGATACAATATTTCTGCTTTATAACACAGAAAACAATGGAGAAACTTTCCATAAAGCCTCTGGAGACTCCCAGTCTTCCTTTCTCTAGTTTTTCACTTGTGTCTGAGGTATCAGGCTTGGTTGTGCTAGAGGTAGACTTCATAGGTTTGGCTGTGTTCACTTGGCCAGATTATCATGTTTGGTTTCCTCTTCAAGTTTAAAAATGTAAGGAAGAGAATCTCCACAATGGAAGAAATGAGTGATACCAGTTACTAAAAGTTATAACAACAACAACAATCCATTGCTTGCCTCAGATACAGCAGTATGTTAAACTCTTCATGTCCAACTGGATCTCCCAAACCAGGATGACAACCTATTACCTGGCAAGCCATTCCCCAGAGAGAGGCCCGAGGGTGCTGGGGAGGTAGCACCTACATCTCCTTTTATGTATTGTCTAAGTGGGTGGTGTTTTACCTGCATGCATGCCTGTGTGTTATGTTTGTGCCTGATGCTCATGGGGGCCAAAAGAGCGTGTCTGATCTCCAGAGACTGAAGTTTACGGAGTCCAGGTCCTCTAGAAGAGCAGCCAGTGCTCTTAATGGCTGACCCATCTCTAGCCCTTTAATTACGTTTTTCAGGAAAGAGTCTCACTCTGTAGCCCAAGATAGCTATGATAGCCTAGGCTGGCCCAGAACTCATGGTAATCCTCTTGCCTCAGTCTTGTGAGTGCTGGCATTACAGGTGTGAGTCACCATGCCTATCTTAGCTTCTTTTACAGCAATACAAAAAAACATGATCTCCTCCAAAGATTCCAGAGGTCCTTTCAGAACCGAGATGGCAACTTCCCTTATGCAGGGCCCAGAGGCAACTTGCACTGGGGTATGCTAGCTAAAGAATTTATTTCATTAGTGCTGGGAACGGAACCCAAGCCCTTGCATATGCTAGGCAAGCATCCTGCCACTGAGCTACGACCCCCTGGCTCAAACTGAAATTCTGGGTAAATACCCCAACTCTGGTGCAGAGAGACCCAAAGGCAAGTGGGGAAAGTGCTTGTAACTTGCCCTATCCCTTCTGGAATTCTCCTTTCTTTTGCTTAAGCCAAAAGCAGATTATATGTCCTGTGGAGATGGCATATAATTGACTGGAAAGAGAAGTTCTTCATTTGAACCTCAGCCACAAGCTCTTGGCCCTCCTTCAGAGCATGGCTATCTGGGAAGACAGCTATTTTGTTGGGCCGGTGGGCTCACCCCACTTTACCACCCATTGATTTAAAGTGTGTTTCACATAGCCACATCTGCACAAATACACAATAAAGTTGTACATGGCATGTGGGAGCCCTTGATGCAAGTGTGTTCTTCCTTACTCCCACAACTCAAGGAGGCAAAACTCAAGAATTTCCGTGCTGTCAAGTGTAACTGAAGATCTGACCCCTGAGTTTTTAGTATAACTGTTCACTTGAGAATTTGGAGAACTTATAATGCATCGAATAGGTGGAAGCAGAAATGCTTATTCAAATGCTCAACAGTCGCAGTTAACAGGGATATTTGATGGCGCATGGTCAGTTATTGCTACTGTTGGGAATGCAAAACTTGGAAAGAACCCAACACACCTAATGACAACATTTTGAATCTATCTAAAATAAAAATGAAGGTGTTAGTAATTAAGATGCAGACTCTGCAACTTGGCCATACAAGTCATGTCTTCATCTTACATGCAGAACCAAAAAGTTAATTGTTTGCTTCCCACAAACAAAATAACTTTTGGGTGTTTAGCAAACTAAAGACTGACCTAACATTTTGTGACCATCTCTGATTCTTTTTTCCTGAGACAGGGTTTCTCTGCGTAGCCCTGGCTGTCCTGAAACTCGCTTTGTAGACCAGGCTGGCCTTACAGAGATCTGCCTCCCTCTGCCTCCCAAGTGCTGGGATTAAAGGTGCGTGCTACCACACCTGGTTTGTCTATCTCTTCAAAACCCTAAAATCACGATTGGAAGCCACTACAGGCTAATACACAGGGTCAAGTCAAACACTGGATATTAATTGCGTGTTATTTACACAAAGAAGGGGCTACTAAAACTCATCACTACCCAGGGAGGTAACTTAGTGAACAGAACTATAAGCATGTACTCACTAGAAAGAGAACATGAGTCCTTAAGGCAGCATTGGTTGAGTCTTCTCTGGTAAAGTGTCACATATTTCAATGACTAATGAGTGACTTTAAGACAACTACTTTAAATAAATATTAAAACAGTACTTTGAAAAAGAAATGACTAATTTAAGGACTTGTGCAGTATGAATCTGCACTGGGATTTTAATTCGGGATCCAAAAGCATACATGGGAACATAATGGTACAAATTGTAGCAGTCTTTCCTTGAGTGGAAAGTACAGTAGCAGCTAGTCCTATTAATTAACTCTCTGGGTTCCTTTTTAAGAACTTGTATTCAGAGTAGCTAATAGAAAATTGTGCTGTTTAAACAGCACATGGTCAGGTCGAGTTTTATTAATGCGAAATGATTTCACAATTATGACAATTATGGCATATGACAATGCGTATGACTGACCTATGCACGCTCTGACTCGGTCGCCACGTCCTTAGTGCTGGCTTGCTTACCTGGTACACTGCCTAAATCTGTGTCCAAAGCACTTGTGCCAACTCACAGATCTCCAGAGTCTTTAGTAGATGCAGTGGGGAATCTGCTTTCTTTGTGGCTTACTTTGTTGATTTTCCTAGGAAAGCATGAGCTAGACTTACATGTCCAGGGACTCTTGCCAACAGAACAACCGCATGATGTGAAAAACAGATTAACACAAAACAAAGTTCAAACAGCAAATGCTGTCATGGTGTGGAGAACTCAGACAGATGCAGGCACTTCTGCTTCCGTTTTTCCTATTTGGGTCACAAGTGGCTTTCTAGAACCCTCATGGTGCAGACTACTGAGTCCACTGCACGTGGTGTCTCAGAACCACCTTTTCAGAGTACTGATCTTTGTTTTACCAAATTGTCTTTATCAGCAGCACAGTGGAAATGTTTCTTTTATCTCAGTGAGTAGGTCTGCAGCCCTGGCAGAGCATTCACCGAGAAAACATAGAGTGTAAGTGTAGCTTTTCTCTTAATATGTCTGTCTCCCTTGCTCTAGGTCCTTATGTGAAAGAAACTCAACAAAGTGTACATATTCTATACCAGGCTACTGGGATTTTTTTTAAAGTAAGTACTTAAAACATTTTTTTTCCAAGAAAACCCGTGCTAAAAAGGCACTAGATAAAATTAATTTCTTCACTCTTGTATATAATAATTATACATTGTGTTAGATTCCAAGATTTAACAAGGTGTCACACATTTAGATAAAACATTATTCAGTCATCTACTTTTATGTAAAACTGAATTTCAAGACTGAGGAATGGCCTGCTGCAGTAATGGAGGCCAGCTGGATCATGGAGTGAAGACAGCATCTGTCTCCTCAGGACCTGCTTGCTGATGACTCTGGCCATGACCACCTGACGGAAGTCCTGGCATTGGAGGGCTCACTGGCAGCAGCTGTGGGAGCTAAGTCGCCTGGAGACCTGAGTAAATGAGACAAAGGTGAAGTTCTCACAGTTGTCTAGCTTAACCTTTCTGGCTAAATTTGGGACAATTCCCCGGAGGGATCGCAGCCCCATTCTCTGCTCCTCATACCATACACTGCCCATGTCTGTGGCCTCCTTCCTGGCTGTCAGATAGAAGGGAGACTTGGCCTCCATTTGGGTAGGTGGCCGGTGGATGTACATGTACTTGTAGAGGAGGCAGTAAGGGCACTGTTTGTGTCCCCTGGAATGCTCATGGTAGATTTTCCCATGACATACTCTAGTAGAAGCATTCCGGCTTTCTCGCTTAACACTGTCTGTCCGGGCAAAGTAGGGCTGGTTTTGTGGGTCTTTGAGCAACTCGATGTCACCATACATCAGGTCTGCGTGCTCCTGCAGCGTCCGCATATTCAGATATTGACTGTTATACTTGACCACTGTGGACAGGAGAGTAATGGGGCTGTCATCCCCTAGACACCCTGCCTGCCACATCTCCTCCTCATCAGAAAGGGAGAAGTAGACGATATTGCGAGAACGGGCGCCCGACATCCCTGCCTTACTCAGAACCCATAGCTTCTCCTTGAGTTTCTTGGTGGAAGAACTGAAGGTGCTGCTGGTGATGGAAAAGCCCACACCTGCATTCTTCAGGATGCGGTCCAGGCCACGGCGAATGGCATGAAGTGAGGTAGCCAGGAAGTCTGAGCCATCACTCTTCTTGACAGTGACATAAAAGTTTTCAAGCAGCTCATTCAACTTCACTGCAGGGATCTCAAATGAGACAAACACTGAGGTTATACATTTGAGGATACTCAGACAGCTAACCCCTCTTTTCCCCAGTCCTCACTAGGGGCTGTGCTAGGGAGAGAACAGTTTCCTGACCTCTAGAGGACTGAACCTTTCACACGATGTAGGAGAAAAGCAGTTTCAAACTGGATGATCTAGGTTTCATAGTTGGTTTCCTCTAATTTCTTTAAAATTCAGCATTTCATGATCTGCAAAACAGGGCATACTGGTAGCCACCTTCTCATAGCCCATAAGTAAGGCTTACAGAAGATATGGACTGTGAGTTTCCCGGAGTAAGCAGCAGTGAGCACACAGCCCCTTAGAGATGTGTCTACAAATGCCTACAGATTGCGACTATGACTGGCCTTCGTAATGTTGGCTAGTCCTTTCTGGATGGTCCTTTCTTCTTTTTGTTTGCAAACCACTTCTCCTTTAATGAAGCTCAGTCACCCTTTCTAAGGGACTCCATAGCTTAATCATGGAATTAGTCCAGCATTAATGTTCTCAATACCTGCCCATACTTTTTGGTACCTATTCCTGAGCAGGGACTTCTGAGGAGGAGAACCAACACATCCAACTTAATAAACACTAGATTTTCAATATCAGTCTTATGAGTTGGCTTATAAGAAATCTTTGCAGGCAAATGGATGAAGCTAGAAACATCGTATTGAGTGAGGTAACTCAGACCCAGAAAGACAATTATATGTACCCACTCATAAGTGGTTTTTAGACAGAAAGCGAAGAAAACCAGCCTATAAATCACAATCCCAGAGAACCTAGACAACAATGAGGATCAATCTACATGGGAAGTAGAAAAGACAAGATCTCCTGAGTAAATTGGGAGCATGGAGAGGGTTGAAGGGGAGGGGAGGGGCAGGGAGGGGAGCAGAGAAAAATGAATAGCTCAATAAAATCAAAAAATAGCAAAAAAAGAGAAATGTTTGTGGTCAAGATGAAGATGTAAAGAGCAAGAAGCCTTGAGTCAGACTATAATACACATTATTTGGACAAAATGGAAATTCCAATAGAAATGCTTGAGTGGAAACCATGCAGTTTACACTCATTTTGCTAATAGCCAGGAGTTAAAGAGAAAATAAAAGATGAGCCATATATTAAAAATGAGCCAAATTAGGGGCTGGGGAGATAATGTCAATAGGTTAAGAGTCCTTGTTGCTCTTGCAGAGAAGCAGAGTTCAGTTCCTGGCACAGATGTCAGTAAGGGACTCACATCTGTAACTCCAGCTCCAGGGCAGCGAATGGTGTCTGCTGGCCTTCCTGGTCATTCACATGTCCACACATACACATAAATAAAAAATAAATTTTTTAAAAAATGATATCCCTGAAGAATCTGATTTTAAAACAAAAATTGACTAAACTATGATTTGTAAAACTATATCTCATTAAATATACTCCAGTAACATAAACTAGAATGATTTGTTAGAAAATTTTATTCTTAGTAAGCAAATGTCTATATCGCAAAAGCTAGAAAAGTAATTCATAAATAGTAAAATGAGCCAACACAAACAAAAATGAAAATTAATGAAGGAAGAAGGGGAAAACTGGAGTAGGTAAAGTAAACATCAACCTCTGAGAAAACCCATCAAGATGATAAAGTGCAGTCAGGTCTGAGAGGAAGGAAAGGCAGAAGTGGGCTTAGGCAAAGTAAGACTAAGAAGATAACAGGAAACAAGAGTGAAGGACATGGAAGAACATTGCATACTTTATGGACATTAATATGAAAATCTATAGAATATGGATTGTATTTTGAAGTTTTTGTTTAGTGTGCATGCATGCGTGTGCACGTGTGTGTGTTTGTGTGTGTGTGCAGGGGTTCATGAATGCATATGTGCACATGCACACGGCAGATATGTGGGCATGTAAGCCACTACAGGTGTGTGGTTTTACTCTATCTACTGTAGTGCTGGGAATAAAATCAAATGCCTCCTTCATGCTGGGCAAATGTTTGACCAATGACTTACCAATTCTTTTGGATTTAAACAGTTTAACAATATGGAAGAAAGCCATAAATGCTCTTCATTCTTATCTGACTCACATCTATATAGTAAACAAAACCCAAGACATATAAAGTAACCTTAAACAAGGCAACTTTCATGCTGCATATAACCATGTTGTATTCAGATTAGTAATATATCAAGAAAGCAATGGCTGGGCTGGGGAGATAGCTCAGCAGACAGAAGTGCTCATCACAAAAGCCTGACGACCTGGTTCAAGTCAGAACTCATGTATGTGGCAGAACGGATCTGTAAAGCTAGTACCCTTAGAGCAAGATGCAGGCAGAGGCAGAAGAACTGACTGGAAGTACCCAGGCCACCCAGTCTGGGGTACTTAGCCAACAGAGCAACAAAGAGACCGTGACTCAAAAAAAAAAAAAAAGGCTGACTTTCACAGTTGCTCTTTAACCATTACAGGTACATCATGGTACATGTCTGCTCACACACAAAGACAATCACAGTAAATAAACACTAAAGAGACAACGGTTCTGATGTGCACAAGTTCCAGGTAACGTGGTACTTTGTAAGAGAACAACTGCCAGATTCTGACATTATAGTCAAGACGACAGGGCAGTCACCCTGCATGGCCAGTGGAGTTACTACAGTGTAAGGGTGATCCAATGTCAGTAAGTATTTTATGCATGGTCATTGACATGACAGGGAGAAAAATACAAGTCTGACAAATATCGAAAAATTATTTTAAAGATGTGGCATCTACTTTAAAATTTTCAGAACTGAATTGAAACCGATATTGCAAGAAATAAATCCACTTAATAAAAATAAAAGTATTCTACAGGCAAGAACTGTAAAAATATACCTACAATGCAAACTAGGTTCTTCCCTAGAAAGTGAGGAGGAGGATAGCATACTGAGTTAAAAAAATAAAAAAGGAAGTTAAAAAAATAAGAAAGGAAGGAGCATAAAAGGACAAAATATCTGCACACAGACTCTAGACTGACAGCCCGGGAACCTGTAAGGGACAGAACTAGGCCCTCTGAATGTGGGTGACAGTTATGTGGCTTGATCTGTTGGGGTAAGGGCCTGGCAGTGGGACTAGGACCTATCCCAGGTGTATGAACTGGCTTTCTGAAGCACATTCCCTATGGTGGAATACCTTGCTCAGCTGTGATACAGCAGGAGGGGCTTGCTCCTGCCTCAACTTTGTATGCCATACTTTGCTGACTCCCCAAGGAATGCCTTACCCCCTCTGAGGAGTGGATAGGGGTATGTGAAGGGGGAGGTGGTGGAAACAAGGGAAGGTGAGGGAGGGAGTTGGTATGTAAAATAAAAAAGAATTTTTTAAAATCAAAAGGACAAAATATTTTTTTGATAATCTGTTAGCGCAAAAGATTAGGGTAGTTATGTATAAATCATAAGACTAGCTTTCTAATTTATCAACAAAAATGTTAAAAAAAAAAAAAGCTGGGTGGTGGTGGCACATCTTTATTCCCAGCACTCCGGAGGTAGAGGCAGGGGGATCTCTGAGTTCAAGACCAGCCTGGTCTACAGAGTGAGTTCCAAGATAGCAAGGGATACCCAGGGAAACCCTGTTTAGAAAAACAAACAAACAAAGCTAAAACAATTAGTTGGGATTTATTTGGTTGTAGGGGGAAAAAAAATCAAACCTGAGCAAACCTAGATCTTTTTTTTTGGCGGGGGGGG
>LOEQ01003926.1:163736-177210 GCA_001685075.1 Bramus lutescens
TGTTTTGTTTTTGGGGTTTTTCAAGACAGGGTTTGTCTGTAGCTTTGGAGCCTGTCCTAGAACTTGCTCTGTAGACCAGGTTGGCTTCGAACTCACAGAGATCTGCCTGTCTCCGTTTCTCAAGTGCTGGGACTAAAGGCGTGCGCCACCAGCACTGGGCTGCAAACTGAGATTTTAAAGAGGGATTCAGAATTAGGAAACTCCAATATTTTCTTCCCAGCCCCAATCTCTCTCTGGCATGGGAAATTAAAACCACATGAAATTCCAGGATGACTAGAATTAAGAAAAAGAAGAGAAATGATAACAAATGGTAGTTGGGATGTTAGGAAATCAGAATGCTCATACACCTTGATGGAAATGTAAAATGATGCAGTTGCTCTGGAGACAGACTGTCAGATCTAAGTCATATGCCCAACAGGACTGATAGCATTTGCCTATACTAAATCTATATAGATATAGAGATTTTTTTTACTGTAGCATTTTTCATAATGGTCATACTGAGGGGAAACCATCAGTAGGTAAGTGGATAAACAAAATGAGGATGTGTATGTGTGTGTGTATGTGTGTGTATGTGTTGTTCCTCAGCAATAAAAAGGAATGGGCCTTGAAATACTATGTCAAACAAAGCTCACTTATTCCACTTCTACAGACACAAAGGGACAAGTAACCCAGAGCTAAAGGACAGATAATTCTGCTAATGTGAAGAAAGTAAATTCATAGAGGCAGATGGCAGGGTAGTACTTACCAGGGCCAGGGGCAAAGAGGAAATTGGGAACTATATTTTTTGACGAGTACACAGTTTCTATTTGGATGGATGAAAGAATTCTGGGAATTAATAATGGTAATGTTTTGCAGAATGCTGTGACTACATTAAACATTACTGAGTTGTAATGTTTATCTAGTGCATGTATATCTAGTGCATGTATATCTAGTGAGTCATCAACAGTTATCTAATTGCAGTTAATGCCAGCTAAACAGGAGAGAAATGAACCCAGTCAACTGCCCATGGCTGCTGAGGGCATGGACCCTAGAGGAGAGCCCACTTCTGCCACTTTCCTAAACCAGGATGATTTCTACTGCACTCTAAACATTTATCCTTACAGCCGCAGTGACGTGTGTCTCTCACCAACAAAGCTTCTCTTTGCAGTAGATGAAGATAACAGAAATCTACAAATAGTCAACATCTGAGAACTGACTATGGAGTCCCCAATTCCAGTGACACATCTGTTAATCAGCTTCTACCTCCTAGGCTCAGGGAGCATCATGGAAGGAGAGGAGAGAGTCTCAGAGCTGGAGGGCCATGACGTCTGTTGTGACTCAGTGTCTTCTATCCATGTACCCAGGAAATCTCAACTCCATGGTCACCCAAACAAGACCTGCACAGTGAGACCAGCTGACATGCCCATGTAGACGGTGGAAATCCTACAAGGTCCCATGACGAGATGCTGAGCTACAGGCTAATGGCTACTGAGCTCTATGTCTGTGCGGTGCTCCTGATCTTTAGGTTAAGTTGCTGACTTGACCACTTATCAGCACATGGGCTGTCATTATCTAATCAGGCAGAACCTGGTTGGTGCTGGAGGCCCAGCCCTGAACAAGTGCAGCTCTTGCCTTCATCTGAGATAATGGCCTGCAATCCACGGCTGCACTGGAAAGCACCAGTGATGGCTACCCTCTATTCTCAATTGTATTAAGAGACTCCAGGACACTAAAGTCATTTCTAGAGAGGACTTTATAGGCAGCAGGAATCATGGGCTGGTGTCCTGGACTGAATGCAAAGTGGGGAAGGAGGGCCGGGGATGTAGTCAACCAGAATAAACTGTTTCCTCCATCGAGTGGCTTCTTGTGAGGTATTCAGCTACGGCAATCAGAAACATAACTAACAACTGTAATACAAATGCAAGGGTCATGGGACCCAGGTGAATGGGGTGACTGAGTTCAGGAAAGGCAGAGACAGAATTTGAGCTTATTCTGTGAGACCACTGAGAAAGGTTCCAAATACACCCCAAGAAGAGGCATTTTAGGCCGAGGAAGTAGCACGTAGAAAAAAGGCTTAGAAGTGTGGAGTGGTCTTGTGGTTGTTGGGAAGGTGACCAATGCTGCTGGCAGAGATAAAGACAAGGTGAGGCTACATAAACGGGAATATGCCAATTTTCCTTCCATTGGATAAGAAGCAACTTAAAGCTTAGTGGGCACGGCCAAACTATTTTATGCTGTTCAGTTTATGAGTCCGCATCTGGAATAAACTCAGATGCATATTCACGCTAGTGTTTTCTCCTAGGGTAACTCATGTGGATGCAGTCATTTGGATATCCGGGACACAGTTCGCTCATATTTGTAGGTTTAGCTGGGCTTCCTCACATGGAATTTACATTGGTCAAAATATGTCACATGGGTAGCTTTAAGTCCAGCGCCGGGAAAGCTGATTCCACCTCTTGGACAGGAGCAGCAAGGACACTGGTAAGAGGTGCGCACACAGGAAAGGAGTGCAGCCTGCGAGGCCAGCCAGCTGGGACTGATCTCATGGGCAATGGAAGCTACGCTGTTTGTTTTGAATCCTTCTGGGAATTTGTTCACCTTATCTATGGTCCCTTTTGGGGACACAGTTGTTCAGAGTCCCATTTTGTTTCTTATAATGTTGGTAGTAATATTCCCTTTTATTACTGCTTTCAGCATTTTAAATTCTTTTATGTTCTCTGACCTTAATCTCTCTTCTTTTATACTTTAAAAATAAAATCCAGACAGTGTCTCACTGTACCACAGCTGCCCTGGAGCTTTCGGCCACTCTGCTCCACCTCCACAGTGCTGGCAGTGAGGCATGGACCACCCAGTTGGATCCTCTTTGACCTGTTGCCATAACCTCGCTATCTGCATATTCAAAAAAGTCTGCTCATCTTGCTTACAATTTATTATTTTGTCATCTGAGTCTTAAAACTTTTTTTAAAATTCATTTTAATTTTTTTTTGGGGGGGACAGCGTTTTTTTTAAAGTAGACCTGGGTAGACTGGAACTCATGCTGTGGCCAAGCTGACCTTGAGCCTACCATGATCCTTCTGCCTCTGTCTCCCAAGTGCTGAAACTGCATCTATGCCACCAGGCCCAATCAGATCAGCTTTTAAACTTATTTCAACATTACATTTATTTGATTTATAGATTTTATATTCATATTTAATTTCATGACATAAGATTTTAGAGTTAACCTGTATTTTCTTTGCAAATACTGCTTTTGCTGCATTTTTACTCCATATTTTACTTTAAATGAATATACTTTTTATTATTTAAATTTGGAATGGTAGTTGAACCAAGGTTTGTCTGTGTTCTCCTAGCTGCTCTGGAACTCACTCTATAGAACAGGCTGTCCTCAAACTCAGGGATCCACCAGTCTTTGCCTCCTGAGTGCTGGGATCAAAGGTGTGCACCAGCACCATCTGGTTTATTATTTAACTTACTGAAAGAAATTTTGGGAGCAGGCCCACAAGTAACACATTATTAAATGAAAATTTAAGTTCCAAGAATGAGCACTATGACTTATGGGTCAGCAAAGTCCCAAATGTCTCAGAAGCAGCACAGGCTATTGCCACCATTCTTGCTTGCCTGTTATAATGTGGTAAGATCATATAGCTGAAGACACCATATAGTTGGCAGATATAGAGAAATAAGTTTGAAACTGACTGGGAAACCCCTTTCCTGTTGGCTAGCTTACATATTTCCAAAGGTCTATATAACTCCGTGGGAGAGAAAAGACATCAATAGTGTTATTTATACATAATACATATACATAATCCTTTAATAATAAAAATTATTTTTTAAAAGAAATTTGGTGAGCAGGTTAAAGAATTAAATCTTTCCAGACTTGAAGTCTTTTTCATATGTAGACCACAGAAATAGCCCTCACAGTTCAGACTTGGCTGAAAATGAAAGGTGATACTTAACTGACTTATATGATTTATATTTTTTCTCAATGAGCCTGTGGGGTGAACTCAGAAAACACTGTGAGAGACAAGATACCACCCTCAGCTCTCAACATCCTAGGGCACAGGCTCACTCAGAACATAAGCCGTATACCTGAGAGATTCAATAAAACTATTCACATACCTTGAATTGATTCTTTTTTCTTTTATTGAAAAGTTTTTTCTCACATAATATATCCTCATTATGGTTTCCCCTCCCTCCATCTTTCCCAGATCCTCTTCTCTTCCCCTCCCATCGAGATCTACTCCCTTTCTGTTTCTCATCAGAAAACAAACTTTTAAGGGATAATAATAGAATAAAATAAGATAAAAAAACACAACACATTGGAGTTGGGCAAGACAAACGGAAGGAAAAGAGCCCAAGAGAAGGCACAAAAATCAGAGACTACTCATTCGCATACTCAGGCATCCCCTAAAAACAATAAACTTGAAGACGTAATATATACCTAGAGGGCCTGGTACAGACCTGTGTGGGTCCTGTGCATGCTGCCTCAGTCTCTGAGTTTGTATGAGCTTTGTTTGTGCTAATTTAGAGGGCCTTGTTTCCTTGGTGTCCTCCATCTCCTCTGGCTGTTATAATCTTTCTGCTTCCTCTTCCATAGGGTTCCCTGAGCCCTAAGAGAAGGGATTTGATGGAGACATCCCATTTAGGGCTGAGTGTTCCAAGGTCTCTCACTCTCCACATAATGTCTAGCTGAGGGTCTCTGCATTTTTCCTCCTCTACTGAAGGAGGAAGCTTCTCTGCAGATGAGTGATCTATGAGTATAGCAGAATAAAACTAGTCATTTTATTGCTACTCTTTTGTGGTTTCACTTTTGTTTTCAGAACAGTTGTGTTTGGTTTTATCCTAGGTCCCTGGGCTATCTAGTCTCTGGTTCTTGATCATCCATCCAAGCAGTGTTGGTATGGGTTCTTCTCGTGGAGTGAGCCTTAAGTCAAGTCAGATCATCAGTTGGCTGCCACCACAAGCTTTGTGCCACCATTGCACTAGTCTATCTTGTAGACTAAAGGATTTGGCTGGGTTGATGTTTACATTTCTCTTTTGGGTGTGTGCAGAATACCTTCCTGTATCACAGAAGTTAGAATGTAGGGGTGAAGACTATATATGTAGGCACTAGCTCAACTTCTCCAAGTTCAATGAGTTGTGTAGATATTGTCTCCAGCAATGGGGACTTGCTGTCAGTTTGTGGAGAGCAATCTTGGCAACAGCCTGAGTTGTTTGTGGACAACGACTCAATTAGATGTAACCCAGTATTGGAAGCTTCATTTGGTAACAAGAGATGTTTAGTTGTGTCCCGGTATCCCCCATTATTTGGTGATTTCATTTAGATTACTTTTATCTATGTATATATTTTAAGAAGCTTCTACTGTATTAGATTTCCACACTACCTCTCAATTTTAGCTGTCTGTTCCCGTATCCTCTTCCTTGTTCATTTCTTTTAGATTTTCCAATTTGGTATAGTACAAGTTTTTAAAGTACGTCCTTATGAGTCTTTAGATTTCCTCAGTGTCTGTTGTTAGAGCCCCCTTTTTCATTTCTAATTATGTTAATTTGGATATTCTCTATCTTTTAGTTAATTTGGTTAAGAATCTGTTAAACTTATTTTCTCAAAGAAAAAAACCCAACTATTTGCTTCATTGAGTCTTTGTATTTTTTTGTTTTGTTTCTATTTTATTGATTTCAGCCCTAAATTTGATTATTTCTTGCCATCTATTCCTTTTGGGTATGTTTTCTTTTTTGCTTTTTTTGCTCTAGAGCTTTCATTTGTGTTGTTACTAGTGAGATCTCTCCGATTTTTTCCTCCCCCCCTCTCTCTCGGCACTTAGTGCTATAAACTTGTCTCTTAGAACCACCTTCATTGTGTTCCATAGGTGAGAGTATGTTGTATATTCATTTTCATTCAATTCTAGAAAGTCTTTAAATTCTTTCTTAATTTCTGCCTTGACCTGTTTTTCATTCAGCAGAGAGTTGTTCAGTTTCCATGAGTTGTAAGCTTTTTTGTTGTCTCTGCTGTTGATATCCAGCTTTAATCCATGGTGGTCAGATAGGTTGCAGGGTAGTATTTTCATTTTCTGGTATCTGTTGAGACTTACATTGTGACTGAGTATGTAGCTAATTGTGGAGAGTTTGAGTAAAATGTTGTGTGAATATGTTAGGTCCATTTGTTTCATGTCAGTTAGCTCCGGTATTTCTGTTTTTGACTGGGTGACCTGTTTATTGGCAAGAGTGGAGTATTAAAGTCTCCCACTATCAGCGTGTAAGGGTCAGCATGTGATTTAAGCTGTAGTAATGATTCTTTTACAAACTTGGGTGCCATTGTGTTTGGAGCATAGATGTTAAGAACTGTAATGTCCTCTTGGTAGATTTTTCCTTTGATGAGTATATATATCCTTCCCTATCTCTGTTGGTTAGTTTTGGTTTGAAGTCTATTCTGTCAGTTATTCAAACGGCTGCTTCTTAGGTCCATTTGCTTGGAATATCTTTTTCCAGCCTTTTACTCTGAGGTGATGTCTATCCTTTATATTAAGGTGTTTTTCTTGGATGCAACAGATGGATTCTGGTTTCATAACAACTCCGTTGTCTGTCTTTTTATTGGGGAATTGAGATCACTGATGTTGAGAGATATAAAAGACCAATGATGTTGATTATTGTTTTGTTGGTGGTGGAGGAGTTGTAGTTGTGTTGTTGTTGTTGTTGTGTGTGTATCCATGTGCTTCCCCTCTTTTGATTATCTCTGTTTGGGCACCTAACCTGGGTCTTAAGGGCTCTCTCAGGGGAGGAGGTGAGAAGGCATGACATCTGTGTTCCAATCCATTGGCATTGTGTGTTTGCCCCTCATTGGCTAGGCATGATCAGGACCTCTGACAGTAACGGTTGCTAGGCCCAGTTTGGTTCATCTCTCAGTCTTGTAGGCTTCCTACAAATCTTCCTACAGTCTGGGATTATTTATTCCCTCTAACCTCTTTAGGCTGTAGTTTCTCTTCCAGAACCACTGTAGGGTATCTATCTGAAGAAAGATGATAAATTTGGTTTTAACATAGTCTGTCTTCTTTTCTCCATCCATTGTGATTAAAAATTTTGTTGGGTATAGTAGTCTGGGATGGCACCTGTGGTCTCTCAGAGTCTGTAGAACATCTTTCCAGGCCCTTCTAGCTTTTACAATCTCTACTGAGAAGTAAGGTGTAATTCTAATAGGTCTGCTTTTATATTTTACTTCATATTTTTCCCTTGCAGCCTTTAATATTCTTTCTTTGTGCTGTACCTTTAGCTTTCTTTTCTGGTCTTATCTACTTGGTGTTCTCTTTCTCCTTCCTTCCTTCCTTCCTTCCTTCCTTCCTTCCTTCCTTCCTTCCTTCCTTCCTTCCTTCCTTCCTTCCATTTGTTTTTAGAGACAAGGTTTCTCTGTGTAGTTTTGGAGGCTGTCCTGGAACTTACTCTGTAGACCAGGCTGGCCTTGAACTTACAGAGATCGGCTTGCTTCTCTCAAGTGCTGGGATTAAAGGCGTGTGCCACCATCTCCTGGATTCTGTATGTTTCTTGTACCTTGATAGGCTCTCCTTCTTTAGGTAAATTTTCTTCTATGATTTTGTTGAAAATATTTTCTGTGTCTTTGACCTGGGTTTTGTCTCCTTTCTCTATTCCCAGTGTTCTTAGATTTGATATTTTCAAAGTGTCCCAGATTTCCTGGATGTTTCTGCCAGTTTTTTAGATTTAATATTTTCTTTGCCCAAGGTATCCACAATTTCTATTGTGTCTTCAGTGCCTCAGATTCTTTTCCATCTTTTGCATTCTGTTGGCGAGGCTTGCCTCTGAGGTTCCTGTTATAGTCCCTAAAATTTTCATTTCCAGATTTCCCTCAGCTTGGATTTTCTTTATTGATTATATTTCTACTTTTAGGTATTGTTTTTATTCATTTCCCTTCACTGTTTCTTTAAGGGATGTATTAATTTCTTCTTTAAAGACCTCTATTATATTCATAAAGAATACTTTATGGTCTTTTTCTTGTGCTTCTGCTATATTGAAATAACCATGACCTTCTGTGGTAGGGTTGTGGGCTCTAGTGGAGACATGTTGTCCTGATTGTTACTGTGTTTTTATTTTGGTTTCTAGGCATCTGGAACTGGGAAGATTGTAATTCTTGGTGCAGATACTTTTCTTGTCTATATTGGGTAGTTGTTTTGTTCCTGGGTTTCTGTTGCCTTCTCTGGTTCTTTATGAGCGTGTTGTGGCTGTGTATTGCCTGGTAGGAAATTCTTCTGGGATCCTGATAGGTGTGGTCATTGGAGGTTCTATGTAAAATCTATTTCTAGGTATTGGGAGCTGACATTTAGGAACGGGGATGGGCTGGAGATGCGCTGAGGTGGTCCACAGGAGGGAGGAGAGCAATATATTCCACTAGGGTCTGCTTAGTTCCTGGGGAATGGGGGTAGAAAGTGCGGAGAGGTCACAGCTGATGGTCTGCTATAGAGCTGCTGAAGAGACTGGGAGGTTGGCCTCAGAGAAATGGAGGGAGAGCGAAGATCTGCAGACAGCCTACTTGCTTCCCTGGTCAGAGTGGCCTGTGGGTTCCCCAGGAAGGCCTGATGAAGTTGGGGGCTGGGATAAAGCAATGAGTGAGGTAAGGGAGGTTAGGAGGGGAAGATCTGTGTGATCCACTGGGGATGGGGGAAGAGGAGGAAGGGAGGCTGCAACAGGGGGTAAAACTGACGTTGGATCTAGAGGAACAGAGGAGAGGTGACGCTCTGCAGGCTGCCTGCTTCTCTAGCAGAAGTCACATTCTACAAACTCTAAGCTGTGACTTAATTTTCATTTGATTCATAATATTTTATAATTTCCTTTGTGATTTCGTCTTGATCTGTGGGTCATTTAATAACTTCCTATAATCAGTGCCTTTTTAGTTAGCATTCTGTAACTAATGCAATTTAATTCTGTTATGGACAAGGATACACTATAATTTCAATATCCTGAATCAAGGCTGTCACTGTGAACTTCTTTATTGGCTGATGGGTCTTCCTTTAGTGCTGTGTCTGCTGATGTCTTTGTATTTAGAAAGTAGTTTTCTTTCAGAGAGAAAGAGAGAGGAGGGCAGGGAGGAAGAGAGGGGGAGGGAAAGAGAGGAGAATGAGGAGAAGAGATGAGGATGAGGAGGTAGAGGGGAGAGCAGGAAGGAAGAGAGAGGGTGGGGGATGAAGAAATGGGGAGGGAGAGAGAGGAGGGTGGGGAGAAAGGAAAAGTGGGGAGAGCCAGGAAGAGAAGCAGTATGTTTCCTTCCAGCTAGTTATAATGTTATCTTTTGTATGTGGCTTGCAGACTTGCTAATACAGAACTGTTTTTTTTTTTGCCTATTTTCCTCTTTTCTGGATCAATGAATGCTACTTATTCCATTTTATCTTGTTACTGTTTTTGTTAAAAAAGTCAATGATGTTCCACAGAAAGATTTAAAGCATGCATATATCTACACAGTAGCTGTCTTCCCTGTACTTTCCTTTCCTTGGTGATGGATCGAATTTCCCGATGCGAGATCATCTCCCTTTAGGTTGGAGGGAGAGCATTAAACTTCCTTTAATGCTTCTCAAAGTGTGGATCTACTGCTGCTGAATTCCATCATCTCTGAATGTCTCAACTTATTATCTCATCTTACTTTTTGAAAGACATCGTCACTGTGGATACTGAAATTACTTTTCTTCCAATAATTTAAAGAAGTCATCTGTCCCAGTATCTTTTTATCTGACTGGTTTCCAAAAGCAAATCTTCTGTCACTCTTACCTTTGATTATCTGTAAATCACCTGCCCTTTTGTTAGAACTGCTCTTGTTTTCTCTTTATCCCTGGTTAAGAACAGGATTATGATATATTTATACAGATTCTTCCTCTTTCTTTAAAAATATTTTTTAAAACATTTATTCTATTTTCAATTCTGTATTTGTGTGAGGCTATAGGTATGTGAGTACAGGTGTCTACAGGATCAAGAAGAGAGCACTGAAGCCCTTGCACTGGAATTACAAACTACAAGTGAGTTATTGACTATGTGTGCTGGGAATGAACTCAGGTCCTTTGCACATGCAAGACCTACTCCCACCCACTGAGCCATCTCTCCAGCCCCCTCTGCTTTTTCTTGCTTTTGAAACAGAGTCTTGTAATGTAGCTAACCTTGCTTCTGAGGTGCTAGGATTAGGGTTAGAAGTGAGTGCCACCAGTAGAGGCTTGAATCACTCTCTAAGGGATATACTTTTTAGTTTTTTACATGTTTGATAATTTTTCATTAAATGCCAGACACTGTGAAATTTATTATGTCCTAGATTTTTAAATAACATTTATTTTTTTTGTGTGTATAGGTGTTTTGTCTGCATATATTTGTGTACCACATGCATGTGATGTCTGTGGAAGCCAGAAGAGGGTGTTGGATCCTCTGGGACTGGAGTTATAGATAGTTGTTGTCAGGTAGGTGCTGGGAACCAAACCCAGGTTCCCAGGAAGAGTAGCAGATACTCTTAACTGGAAAGCCATCCTTCAGCCTGATTTTTAAAACAAAAACCTACTCAGTTGATCTGCATTTGCCCAAAACCCTTAGTGCCTACATTTTAGATGCTTCCCTGGAAAGACCATTAACATATGACTCCGTTAGCAGCCAGAGTCTGCTATTTACCAAGAATCAATGCACTCAACCAATCACTCTCTCTCTGTCTCTGGTGTATGTGTGTACACATGCATGAGATTGTGCATGTATGTGGAGGCCATAGGTAGACATCAGGTATCTTCCTCATTACTTCTCCATTTACTCTTTGAGGCAGGGTCTCTCTCACTGATTCCAGCTCCAAGGACTGGCCTCTGAACTCTGGGCACCTATCATGTCAGGTTTTTGCAGTGTGGATGCTGGGGCTCTTTATTCAGCTCCTCTTGCTTTCATGGCAAGCACTTACCAAATGCGCCATTTCACTAGCCCCCTGACCTAGAACGTTTTACGAACCCAAAGACCCTCAGATGTCCTGCTGCCTCTTCCCTCCTGGACTTCTAGTTCTTCCCTCACTAGTGAGCTTTCCCACTGTTCTTTCTTCTGCCCTCACCCCCAGGGCGCTCCCCATCTTCATGTGAAACAGAAAAGCCTCTTACACTACTTAACACACACGCTGCCAGAAAGAGGAAACCAGCTTTTCTACTTCAGCTTTTATTGACTCCTTAAATACATCACCCAAACTCTGAAATCTTACTTGCCTCCAGCTAATGGCCTCCACCTGTGAGACCTTTAAATCTATGCTTCCAGCTTATCATTATAAATCTCACAATCCCCTGCCTAATGGATATAATCAGTTGGCATAGAATTGCTGTACCCATGTCCCCTACTATTCACAAATCCCAAATACTTGAGTTGGAAGAGCTCTTCACAGCTCATTTTGTAAAGGGGGAGTCTGGGGACCAAGAATACTAAATAACTATTTTGTTCAGAACTTTCAATTAGTTTCTCTAAAATGCCACTTTTAATGTTCCTTACTGCTAAAAAATAAACTGTAGTGGATTCTTTTATACCTGATCCAGCTATACCTAGAGCTCTTACAATCAGATCCTGCAGTAACTTCAGTGATTTCCCAGAGTTCACAAAACTCTGAGCTTGTCACTTAAGAATCATCAATATCTGGTTTTGTAGCAAATGCTCTGTCCTGTACAGTTTGCTCTTCCTCACACCACTTGCTCTACTGATCTCGTCTAATTGTAACAACTCCTACCTCTTCCTGGAAATATGACTTAATTTATTTTTCTTTATACTTTAACAAATATACACTCATTAAACACTCTCTAAATTCTACTTGGTTCTGTGGGCAATTTTCTATTTCATGTTCTTCCATGAGTGCTCCCCACAGCACTTAGCAGGGTGCCTAGCACTTGGACGCTCAGGCCAAAAGAATTAACAAACTCACACATCCCTTACCTTGGTGATGTCCGTGTGGTCTTTGAGCCCGTTGGTCATGCACCAGTAGCGCCACACATTTAGGGCATACCTCGTGGCTTTGGTGGTGTTTGGGCTCACTGCACTGGTACACAGATCATTCAAGTCATCATTAATATTAAATACAGGAAATTTGTTGAGTTTAGTAGAATAAGCTAGAAACAAAAACAACAGAAACATTATAATAATTTGCCATTCCCTTTTTAGTGAGCTTCATTCTAGGATGATATTAAATCAAAAAGAACTCCAAAAAGACACTTAAGAAGTGAAATTTCTATGGACTCAAGGACAGCCTGGTCTACATAGTGAGGTACAAGAGGTACAATGAGACCCGGTCTAAAAAACTGTGTACATGTACAAGAATCCATGTCTTGTATCTAACCCTGATCATTTTGCCATGTGCACTAGTTGACACTGGCCAACATTTCAATAATAGGATGGAATCAATACTAAAAAATTCTAAAATTTTCACTAGAAAATATAGCATTTCTATTAACAGCAGCAAAAAAATGAGAAGAAAGAAGTAGGAAAATTAAAAAAGATTTCCTGGAAAGAGGAATGTCACAGGAAAGGGAGAAGGGTCACAGGAAAGGGATGAAGGTTAATCATCTTCACATAAAGACTTGTCTTCTCTCTGTTAATACACAGCTTCAAATTTCTTGTATACCATCAGGATCAGCCTTGAATTATATGGAGCTACAATCCTCTTAACCCCTTCCTAGATGTAATGATGCATGCACACTGATACTCCACACCCATGCACATGGACACATGTGGGAGAGTTGAATTGATTTAAGCCTTGATTGCACAAACTTTCATCTAGTTTTAAATCAGAATGAAAGATCAAATGGAAGCAATATTAGGAAAAGGAAGGATACTCAGGGTAGGCTCACTTTCAGAAGAGTTTCAGAAAAAGTTTAAATTGCCAAAAAGAAAACCAAATCCATAACCATTAGCTGGCTTTTCCTTACACTCCGGAGTGTGGTAAAAGCAAGTGTCACTCTGAGGAATGTAGATTCAAGCAGACACTGGCTGGGCCTCAGTGAGACAGCACAATGATAAGGCAGTCCAGGAGTTGGTTTCCCTTCAACTTGGTTCTCATGGTGCCCACTGAGGATCTCCTGTGTATCTTACTCCAAGCACCCTGGGAAGCCAGGATCCTCTGGCACACCCCCACCCACAACAAAGCTGAGAAATGCCCTTAAGTTAATCAACATACTTAAAAATTGTTTATCTTTATGTGCATGGGTGTTTTATCTGCATATATATCTTTGTACCACGTGCATACCTGGTGCCCATGGAGACCAGAAGAGGGCATCAAATTCCCCCAGTATTGGAGTTACAGATGTGGGTGCTGGGAATCAAACTGGGGTCCTCCTGACCACTGAACCATCCCTCTAGGCCCTCAATACACTCTTGTCAATTTTGACATCACTTCTAGAGAAGCTTTCTGAATATTAGGGCCTCCCTTTTTGATGTGTCACATCTGCCTTCTCATTCCTTATGCTCGGAGGGTGTTGGTTTCTATGCTCCTTAGAATGATGACAACACTTTTTTTTTT
>LOEQ01003926.1:197445-222858 GCA_001685075.1 Bramus lutescens
GGCTGACTGAGAAGCCAAGGACAATGGCACTGGATTTTGATTCTACTGCACGTAATGGCTTTGGGAGAGCCTAGTCTGTTTGGATGCTCACCTTGCTAGACCTGGATGGAGGGGGGAGGACTTTGGACTTCCCACAGGGCAGGGAACCCTGACTGCCCTTTGGACTGGAGAAGGGGGGAGAGGGAATGGGTGAAGGGGGAGGAAAATGGGAGGAGAGGAGGTGGAAAATGTTAATAATAATAATAATAAAGTGGAAAAAATGAAAATCACAAGAAAAAAAAGAAAGCTGTTTCAGTGGCTCACATGTAACTGTAGTGCTGGAGGACAGAGGGAAAGGGATCCTGAGGGCTCAGAGGTGGGCGATTGAGCTAAAATGTTGAGCTCTCGGTTCACTGAGATCCTGTCTCAAAGTTATATTGACAATCACTTGTCTTTGACCATAGGTGTCTTCTCTCTCTCTCTCTCTCTGTCTCTCTCTCTGTACACCCTCCACAGTAAGTAAACAAATAAATAAAACAGCAGACAGCTGATTTTCAGCTGTGGAGCATTCTCCTCCATAAGCAGGCCTAGGACTACAGAAAGCCCAAGAATTAAGCAGCTACAGATCCATTACTAAAGAACTGTGTAAACAGCTGTGTATATAAATACTTCCTCTTCCAGGACTGTCCCCTCCATGTTTAGACGTGGTGTGCCTGACTTCGTAGGTACTGTCAACATTCCATGACTACTGCAGTCTATCAGCCAACAATTCGATTCTCCTCCCCCTAACTGTGCCTGCTTTTTAAATTGGTAGAGTTATAAAGACAGTTATTTTTGCAGAAAGCAATTTATTACCTAAAAATTGGTCATCATGCCCAAATACAGAAAAGATAGTATGACTAAATAGGTTCTTAATATAGATATTATTGACACACATGGGCTGAGGTTATTGGATTGCTCATTTCTGTGAAATTTAGGCTGTATCAACGAATATAAAAAACAGAAAATCTCACTACATTAGATGCAAACATTATACACACAATGTAACCAATCACTGGGACACAAAAGTAGAGTTTTATTTAAAGCACAAGTACACAGACAGTTGGGAAGCAAAAGTAGTGAGCTGATAAAGATGAAACATCTTAGTGTAAAAGAGAGCAGCAAAATAAAAATGAAAACCATGCCATACGATCTGAGTCACAAACAGTTCTATATTACAGACATTGACAGGCAGGGCTATCGGACACATTAACACAGCAGCTCGCATTTTAATCCACCCTTCTCTGCTCCTTTTCCATTAAAATTGTAGTTTTTTTAAAAGTTTTAAAATATGACTTGAGTGAGGCAGACACACATGTGCTTTTTTCCACATCAATCATATAGAAGCCACGTGGCTAGAAAACATACTGAAAGATGACAATCTACCAACTTGGGTAAGTAAATGCATCTCAGAAGGACAACACAACCCTCTGTGGTTTCATGACCCGCCCCCTACCCCCAGCATTAATTGCAGTTATTTCCAAGAAGATGCCTTGTCTTAAACAATAGGGGCTAAAATGACAAATCTGTCTTTTTATTCTCCAAGTTCTCGGTGATGAAAGAAACCGAAGTGTAAACACACATCTATGATAAGGACCTCCTTGAAGTTGAACATAGCCTCCAGTCCACTAAGCCTCACCAGTTCTTCTCTGTAGTAGCCAGCTAGGTCACATACTGATTCTGGTAAAACCAAGTATGGCCACTCATTCTCTTCAACAGCCTCTAGGCCGATGGGATTTTAGTTAAATGTTTGCATTACTGTACAGAAGAGGGAAATGGTCACTTACCATGAGGCTGATCTGGCAACTTTATGTTCAACTTTAGCAATGAGTATATTTACAATTACGGAAAAAACTGGAAATTATAAATTAAAAACCTACCAAGTATATATACTAGTTGTTCAAAAAGTTGCTCTATACATAAGGGCCTTGGACAGAGAGAGATTCAAAACAGAAGATTCAAGGGTAGAACATAAATCCGAGAGCAGGATTCAAACACATGCCCACTGTTAACTTAGAGAGACACCATCACTGGAAGCTACCTTACCATATTCTTTGGTGTCTGAAATCTCCCAATACAGTAAACAAGAAATGCTCCAGTATAGCTCTGGGACTGGATGACAGCAGTGCTGCTCCACACCACGCAGGACTCAGCTTCTTTTTATCACTCCATCACCTCATGGGGGAGCAGACATTTAAAGCATATTCTGGCAGGAGGGCCTTTCTTTGCCCTAAGATAATGGTTCTCCACCTTCCTAATACTGTGACCCTCTCTCTTATATGGTTCCTCATGCTGTGGTGACCTACAGTGCAAAATTATTTTTATTGCTACTTCATAACTGTAATTTTGCTACTGAAATGAATTAAAATGTAAATATCTGATATGCATGGTATCTGATATGCAACCCCTGTAAAAGGGTCACTCAACCCCCCCCAAAGGGGTCATGACCCACAGGTTAAGAGCCACTGCTCTAAGCAAAGAAGTGACAGGAGCCTTGAGGAATTAGTTTTAATAATGTTAGAATAAATCAGCAAGTTCAGCACCAATGTGTCCAAATACAGCACTGGCTGTCACTATGCCTCTGACAGCCACACAAAAGCCTCTATCTAATTCAGGAGATTATCCTTCATTGGAGGAATCTTATAATTATTACCTACAGAATGGACAGGAGGAAACCCTGTACTAAGTGGGGTGAAAAGGTTCTTTATGATAGTTTAACCTCTACTGTAGGATTGTAATAATATTTAGGAATGTAATAAAATAAGATTGTAATGGTATTTCCCCATGTTGAATTTTGACCAAGTACAGCAGACAGAGTTAATCTGTTGCAGCAGTGTTCTTCCTGTCATCAGAGTGCGTGTAGAACCGCTGGGGCAAGTAGGAAATACTAGGAACTGAACCAGACAGACAGATATGAAAGTCCTGATGGACATACCAAATAAACTCCACAGACATAAGAAATATTGGATACAAAAGTTGATATTAGGAACTATATTAAATCATTAATTATTCTTTTTTAAATTCATTTTTTACTATTTTTAATTATGTGTTACGTGCAGACATTTTGTCCTGGAGGTAGAATTACAGATACCCAATGTAGTAGCTGGGAATCGAACTTGGGTCCTTTGGAGGAATACATGCTCTTAATCACTGAGTCATCTCTCCAACTCTGAAATTGCTAGTTATTCTTATAGATTCAATTCTAATAGCAAGCCACGCTGACCAGCTACATAACATGTGTGCCTCACAGGCTTTTGCTGCTACACCATTCAACCTAAAATATCTACATCTGGAGACAGTGCTGCTCGACTGTCTGCTGGACTTTATTTTGTCTGCAAAAATGCTCAAGTCTAAAAGAAACAGAAAATTCTCGGTGACAGTGCTTAAAAACCAAACAAAACAGAATTCTTGTTTTCCTTTTTGAAGGTGTGTGGAAGGAAAGCTCTCTAGACTAGAATGATACACATGAAATAATAGCTTGGCACTGTATGACAACTGCATTTCCTTCTGTAGAGGCCACTAAGTGCTGGCTCAAAAGAAGTACTTACTTTCTCAAGTCACACACACACGTGGGCACCACAGCCTAACTATATAGGAAGTGATAGCAGTGACGGTTAATGATTCCATAGCAATGTCATAAACACCATGAATGAGCATCTAGAACAACATGCAAACCTCAGAAGTCACTCAATTATCTCACAATGCATAGAAATTGTAATGGTTTTTGGCATTCTTTTTATAACAAATGCTTTATAAAGTAAAAATTTTATAGTTATAAATGCTATTTTAAAAGTGTAACATAATAGGTTATGGGTATAAAAGTTCAGTTAGATAAATTTAATAGGGCTGAACTAGTACTCTACATCCAATATAAATAATCAATTATAAATTAATAGTAAAGTATTGTAGGTATGTGAGTTATAAAATGTAACAACACAGACAATCAACAGCCACTAAAACACTGTATGCACAATAACTGTTAGGGTTCTACATCACTGATGGCTTCCTAATTCTACCTACCACAAACGAGTAAACTTCTTTAAAGCTCCCACTGAAATAAACGCAAAACAGTAAAAATGCTAATTCCAGTGTTATACCAAGACAGACATTTCATAAAAAGACAAGTAATTACACTGCACTCTGAAAAAAAAACCTTAAAATTTGACATTGCCTCCACTGATTCTGATAAATATAATTTGCAAATTATGTCTGTGAAATTTCTTATGCTTGGCTTCCTTTTTAGAAGAAAAGTCAAGATAATATAAGAAACCCGTTTTGCATTTCTAATCTCCCTGCTATTAGTATCGGCTACTACTTTACCTAGCCTTTTTTTTTAACCACTAACTAAATTCACTTAAGGAAATCTTAATTATGTTGATAAAATTTTAATCCATTGACTAAAGGTATGTTTCAAACTGTCAAATAGTACAAATTGTATCTCAAACTAATAACATGGATCCAATAGTAGAGCTGGATTTAAAGGGAGAACGCCCATGAAAACAACAATTCCCTTTGGTCCATGGTCTGCAACTGGAGTCCAATATTTAGAGATTTGGGTTAGTGTGCCTCCCCACTTATAGTTGAAAACTAAATATAAACAGGACAAGCTGAGTGACATCTCTTAGGAAACAAATCACAGAGATGGCTCAGTGCTTAAGAGTTGTCTGTAAGTTCAGTTCTAGGGGACAGGACACCCTCACACAGATAATACAAAACACCAATGCACAGAAAATAAAAATAATTTAAAAAATTCTTCAACAAGTGGGATACACTCTGCAGCAAACTGGAATATTTAATGACTTCAGTAACTGCAGGAGTATGAAGTGTGAAAGGCAATGCGGAATAGGTAAGCACAGAGATTTGAGGGCGCTGGGCTCTCAAAAGTAGAACTTTTATTACAGTGCCTTTACATTTTCTTTGAGAACAGGAAGAATTTTATACATCTTTATAGACTTCCCACCAACTTGATATTCAATAAATATTTGCCTATGTAGCCATAAATTTTCATCTCAGTAGATTCACTGATATTATGGATCTGGATGTTAGTTAATGCCAAAGTGTGCAGTAATAAAAATCTTAACTAAAAAACCAGAGACTTAGTCTACACCAGAAAAGATGCAGGTAATATATTGTAGTTCAGGTAATACTTTAATTTAGGGAAATGAACTCTGTACAGTGATGCTTTCCTGTATCCCAGCACTCCGGATGTGGAGGGATAAGGGTTAGGATAGACTATGTGGTAAAGCCCTGTAGTAAACAGAACACAACACAGTAACTTAAGAGAAAATGAATGAACAGGGAAATATTAAGATAAATATTTAATAGTGGACACATATTATGTATGAGACATTCATATTAGCCTTAGTAAGCATGATAAACGTTGGTGTGCACCTCTGCCACAGAGTGGAGTAAGTTTTCTAAGTTAAAATTCCAAATTATAAAAATGGCATCTGGCAGTGGTGTGTCCTCAGTATTGTTTAGATAAAAATACAAAATTTAGAGGTAGTCATGAACTTTTTATAACTTATGCTCTAAATTGGCTATGCTTCTTCTAGTAAGCCATTTTTCTAAAAGTTGTTTTAATCTAAATATCACAGTGTTCCTATCTGGTTAGTTATCACAGCAAAACATAAGTAAATAAAAGTAATTTACATTATTGATGTAACTGACTTGATGAAGGCAGGGCAGATGCTCCTGTCAGTACTCCAGAACACCAGCAGGGACACAGAATTCCCTAGTTCTATCCTCTCAGTTCAGTGCAGTGGCAGGCTTTTTTTTTTTCTTCTGAAAATCAACTCTGTTTCTAACATGACTGAGGACTTAAAAATTATGATGATAAAAAATGACAGGTATGCCACATAAAAACAAACAACCTTTAAAAAAGTTCCTTTATGCTGGGTCTCACTCCAAGAGTAGGGAGGGTTTGCAGAGGAACTGTGAGAAAGCAGCTGTGTATTTAAGCAGAGGCAATCGGGAGGTGGGTTAGAGGATAGTGTGCAACTATGAAACATCCAGCATACCTTTAAACTAGATAGCCTTTGGCAATAAAAAGATGCTGTTCCCATTTCTAGTTCAAGCTACCCAAACCAACAAGTAGCTCATACTGAAAAAGATGAATACAAAAAGCCTGCGGTGAGAAGACAGACTCTTTCTTCATCTAACTGACTTATTATTTCACCATAAAATGAGTATAACTTGATTTTCTTTTTAAGTTTGCTCAGAGGATTTAGATAGTACTTGTATAGAAATATACACATCTTTTCTTGACAATGCTTCTCTCGGAAGGACAAGCTCATGATGTTCCTTCTACCCAACGCCCCAGGCAGACCAGCCACTTCTACATCATAGATCACAGTCTAGAAGAAAGGCCCTATGTGCTTACTATGTATTGATGCAAAGAGTCACCTAGCCATGGGAAAGCTTGGCTCTGTGATAAAAATGTTTCTCCTATTGTACCAGATGATAATAAAATACCACCTACCTTCCAAGTTAATGTGAGTTATAAGGTTGGCTTGAAGAATAAACCCCTCCCCAACAGGGTGCTCTGTTGTAACAAACAGTTATTACTGTTTGCACAGGATGGGAAGGATCCCAACTCAGTCTTATTGTGGCTCAAATGTCTAAATGCATTTGAATTTTGAACTGTTTTAACTAATAATTTACTAGTTTTCAAGACTTGAAAACAAAGACTGGAGCAAACACCACAAAATTATTCTACCTATAGAATACCACAGATAAACACATTTCTGTTAGTTGAGAAGAAACTCAAGGAATGCCTTGAATTCTGCTAAGCCTGGTAACAAAATATTGTGATTGAAAATGGGTGTCAGCTCCCCTAGGGAGAAGAGCTGGCTGTAATGCTGAGAAATTGTAATAGTACTGCAGGTTGGTGTCTCCAGCAATGCAGCCACATTGTTAGTGGGGCCTCCATTTTCTACCTTCTCTTTTATGCTGATATACAATCTAACACTTGGAAATATTTTCAAAAATTTTGAAAGCTTAAAATTTCACGTATATCTGATGATCAAACTCATTTACATGGACTTAGGGAAAAAAGAAAATTTTATGTAGGTCCAATCACACCACTGAAAATGACCTATGTAACAGTCTCCTCCCATCCCCCAGTATCAGACTTTGCATATTATTTAAAAATGAGACATCTTGCAAAAAAAGAATGGCACCTTTAATCCTCCTTCTACCCCCCCCAAAGAAAAATACTTTAAGCATATGGTGAAAAATGAGGTTCAGAAGCTAAAACTCTATACTAAAAATGCATGTAAAGGGCTGGAGAGATGGCTCAGCGGTTAAGAGCATTGCCTGCTCTTCCAAAGGTCCTGAGTTCAATTCCCAGCAACCACATGGTGGCTCACAACCATCTGTAATGAGGTCTGGTGCCTCTACTGACCTTCAGGCATACACACAGACAAAACATTGTATACATAATAAATAAATAAATATTAAAAAATGCATGTAAATAACTTGATGTTGAGCTTATGATACCCCTTTTCAGGATCTTCTCTGGCTCAGCAACATTCTGCATGAGCAGTAAAGTTGTCTCCTCCAGATTCATAAAGAATTTTTAAAAATTAAAAAAATAAATCCATCTATGAAGGAGATTAAAAGCGGAAGGAGGCAAGGACGAGGCGTGAGAACAGTCTTGAATCACTCTCGGTTTCCTTTCTGACTTTTTTTAAAAACGGAATTCTTCCTCTACTGTTGCCTGAGAACCACTATGATTTTGCCAAGTCTGTAACAGCAATTATATGTAATCAACCACAAGCACACTTATTTGTCTCAAGCCTATAAATAGTTAGTGATACCAAACTATTGCCATTGGCTTTTCTGTAAAAGGAAAAAATATAGATTTGCATTTTATAAAGTTAACACTGAGGGCACATGAAAGGCGACGAAATGCAGTATACATTGATGGTTTCATGGGACATGGACACCGAAGTGAGCAAGCCACCTGGTCAAGCCGTGTCTGAGGAAGAGTCATAAGAGGAGACAATGAAATTGCCGTTGGTGGAGTGGCCAGCCACCGACTGGGCAGCCTGCTGGCTCAAGTTGTTGCAGATGAGCACCAGCTGGTTGCTCTGGGCCTCAGACAAGGTACTACAGCTCTGGTAGACACTGAAGTTGGTTTTCCTGCCGGGGATGTTGCCCTTCTCGCACATGGTCTTCACCATCTTGGCTAGCTTGTTCTTGCCAAGGGCCTGACAATTGTACCAATGCAGAGCTGCCAAGTTCACAACTGGCTTGATGGACAAGTAGAAGGGGGCATCCTCATAGCGCATCGCAGGAGGCCTTCGCTGGGCATACTCCTTATAGTCCTGCACCGGGCAGGTCTGTGGGGCATGCTGGGTGGCATAAACTCGTGAGTCTGTCCCTCTCTTGGTTTTGGCATTCAGATCACCGGTGTCCTGACCCATCCATTCCAAATACTCGAGTCCAGTTTCTGTGACTCGGAGCCGGATATCGCCCCATTTCAAGGTGGATCCATGAAAGCCTGTGCAGTGCCCAAAGGCTTTTGTATTGTTGAGCCAGACAAGGTTGAGCAGACCCTCAGGGTTATACCTGCTCAGCAGTCCCCTCTTCCGCAATATGAGCTCGTCGGCAAACGTGAGTTTCATGGACTTGTGAGGCTTGTTTCCCTTTCCTTTGCAGCGGAGCTCAATCTGCTTCTGTTTCAGGGCCTCCTGGGACCGCTTGAACTCCTTATCCCTGGTGATGCTGTAGCCATACCTGTGCTCTTTCAGGTACCGTTCCAGCCCACATTGGTAATTCGCCAAGCTGTTGGGTTCATACTCAGACCCATCCTTCTGCCTGGCATCCACGAAGAAGGAGGCAAGGTAGGCATCTAGCTCCTTGCAAGGGATGACATAGATCTCTCTGGTTTCGGAAGGGTACTTGGAGATGAGGAACTCCCGGAAATTGCGGAGAGCAGTCTGTGTGCTCCTGATGGTTTTCTCATTCTGCTCCCTGCTGAGCTCAGCTGCTCTTTCATCCTGGTCTGCAACAAACGGGGGAGGGGGAGGGACAGAGAGGGTGTTGATGAGTTCAGACAATGCACTTGCTACTCTGAAATAAAGTTTCCTTTCATAATGAAATGGGAAAGATGGATCAATTTTGAGAGAACAGTAATAGTATTGAAAGGGTTGTTGCACGATTGAAGCCAAATTCAGTTTCACAAATTTACTGGATAAAATATGGCCCATGACAATGAGAGAGAACTTCTTTTTAAAAATGTTAAATTTGGGAAGTAGAAAAAGACAAGATCTTCGGAGTAAGTTGGGAGCATGGGGACCTTGAGAGAGGGTTGAAGGGGAGGGGAAAGGCAGGAAGGGGAGCAGAGAAAATGTAGAGTTTAATAAAAATCAATAAAAAATATAAAAAAATGTTAAATTGTGTTATTATTGTGGTATGTATGTGTGTGAGTGTAGGTGCAAATCCTTCCATCTTTACACAGCTCAGGGTCTCAGGCTTGCATTGCAAACGCTTTTAACCTCTGGAGCCACCTTGCTAGCTCTGAGTCCTGGCACAAAGCTTAGTGAGTGAAGGTTTGTGGAAAGGGTGAGACTGAAGGTCATCTTTTTGTTTGAGGAAAAACGTTTGAGGGGCAGAAATGTACAATTCGTCCTATGTAGCATGTAAGGAGTCCTCTCCCCAGCTGGTAAAATCACTTCATTTGTGAAAATGGAGGTGGTACTGGTTCCACTGGCTGCATTTGTCACTCTAACAACTGGGAGTCTAGTTAGAGAGGACTAAATACATGTGATGGCAGTTCATTTCATTCATTTTCTATAGGAAAACAGGTCAATGCAATTTATAAGTATTCTTTATGGATAACAAAACATTTTGTATGCAATTAAGTGATCAGAATCAATATGGTATTTTAAAGGAAAACCAGGACTACTAAACTTCATGGTAACAATAGGATAATTAAACATGAACTTTATAACTGAGGTGAAAGAAAGGGCCTATCTTGATTCAGTTTGTTTTCTTGATTTATTATTTACCTTCTACATGAAGGACTTGCAGTATAAGCTCTGGATCATCCATTAAGCAGTACTGTTCCAAGGTAGCAGGCCTCACACTTACTATACTTCAGACTTTCGATGCATGGCCAAATACAGGCTACCTGTCTGTAAGCCTATGAATTTGCATTTTAACCAGTACTCTATGCTCAAGATTGTAGTAGAAGACCCTCCTACATCACAAGATGAGACTCAAAAGCATTCCCAGGCAAACAAAGTTCAAGTGGCTCAGGCCTGTAATTCCTGCTCCTCAGGAGGCAGGGGTCTCAGGTTCAAAGCCTATCTTGACTCAGAAAAGCCAAATTCTATGCCTGTGTCCTATATAGGAAAGTTCATTTTGCCCATTTAAAAAGAGGTTAAGAAACACTAAGTGGTTTCATTTCAGTAACATTTAGTTTAACTCAACATTACTAATAAAAAATACTTGGTTTAAAAAACACCCACTCTGCATGTCAGATGTGGTCTGAACAAAACTCAGAAACCCAAAACAGAATTATACAGCAGAAAAGCAGCCTACCTACTGCTATGCAATGAAGTCGGTTTTCCTATTGATTTTTAAGAGGGAAACAGGGAAGTTAATTTAAATACAACTTAAGTCTCTTGGGTATAAGGCAATAGCATTTTGTTTATTGAAAGTATATAGAAAAAATTTTCAGATTAATTTGTATGACTGCTCAGTGGAAGTCTTTGTAATTACTATACCCAATAATGGAAAATTTTTTTATATACTGGAGTTTATTCATAAAACAAACTACCTTTTAAATAAAGCATTACCATATATTACTGTGTATCTATAAACATGTTAGTTTAAAATGAGAATTCTAGGACAAATTTCCAAATTTCATTATGTACACAGGCACGGTGGAGAGATGACATCTCCAAAATTCAAGCACACAAACAGATTTTATGCTTCAACAGTTTAACTTTCAGTTGCCTCTTTTTCATTTGAAATTGCTTATATTAACAATAAAGACTGTCTTCTGTTTCCATTAAAAACAAAGAAGCAGGGGTTGAGTGTGACCTCTCACCCTTAACTGTTTACATGTAAGCCAGAGGCCAGCAGGGTTTAACTAGGCTGCTTATGCAAATATATAAACTTTTCAAACTTCAAAGGTTTTCCAGGAAATAAACGTTCATAGGCAACTTGGGGAAAAGAGTTTCAGACTTTCATTGCTCACATGGACTCTTAGACTGAGTCTGTGTATCCTGAAACCTGAAATCCACTACAGTTTCTGTATCATAAGTACAGTATCATCAGTGATCAAATCCTAGCACTTCCTGTTAAAAATCCTAACAGAGGAGATCTGCCATTAGAAAGTATCTTAGGAGTGTGAACCAAGGTGCTACAAACCAGGATTTCCCAAGGGGCTGTCAGATAAGGGCAACTGAATCTTTAAACTGGAATATTCTACAGAGTTAACAAAACACTCCAGATAAACTAGAGATTTAAAATTTCCTTCACTTCATTGCGCTTGCATTTGCAAGATACTCAATAACTACCACCAGACCCCACCATGAGGTATCAGCTCGACTTAGCCATATTCGTTTTCAGTTTTTAAAATATTCAGTATTTTTAACTCCTTTTACAAAAATAAATTGAAATTTGATTTGAAAACCTTTGGGTGTCAATTTAAAAATGAGTGATGATTTCAGGGCATGTGAGCAAAACGCCCAGGTGCACTGGCTTCCGTGGGGCAGACTAATACAGTGAAGCTGTGAGAATGGCTGTGACATGCAGTCATCACAGGACATGGCTCCCTGACCAGGTGGCCAGCTCTCCTCTCTGTCCTCAAGAGCCCATTCTGGGCTTCCATCTCAGCCCATCCTCAGCCTCATCTCGTTTGCAAGGCTTTCCCTCTTCTTTTTGCAGGGTCAAGCTTAGTTAAGAACCAGGAGTTGCATCAGCTGGAAAGCAGCCCAAGTGCTGCTGCATGGCCTCTGTCCTTTTCTAGCAGCTTGGAATGCACTACAGGAGGCAGCGGGAAGGGAAGACACTCTCATTCACTTTGCATGAATAAGGGCAAAGAAACAGTTTTCAAAAGCCGTACAAGTAATAAGGTATCAGCTAATAACAAAATCAAGTAAGAACAGAGAAAAAATCAATAGGAAATACAAATGAACTACAAGTATCATGCATTTGTCTACAGAAAAGTTCCTTTTAAAACTTTTTATTAGGTATTACATACACAGAATATAGTTATGATGTGCACACAGTTTTGACGGAGGGTATTAACCTGTGAATCTAGTCTTCCATCACCCCCTATTATCAAGAAAACTGCTCTCCTGACTTGAAAAAAGAGTTTGGCTGGCCTATTACCATGCCCATGGATGAATCTTGGGATTGGCTTCACCTACTGTTGTGCATTTGCAGGTACTTCAACCTCATGGCAGTGTGGTGTTCCACTATACACAAATCCAGCATTTCAATAAACATAAACCCCAAAGGCTGAGAAAGTTAACAAAGCAGAGAATGTTACCCAAAAGCATACAGACAAAATTGATTTTCTTCTAATCAGAGCAAGTATTTGGCTTTTATATTTTTGTGTACTTGTTCATGTGTACAATATATGCAGTGTGTGTGCAGAGGACTTGGTACAGGCCAGATTCTTCAACTGCTCCCCACATTATACTTGTTTGTGATGCAGAAGAGTGTGGGAACACATGCAGAGGTCAGAGGACAACCTTGAGTTTCAGTTATTCCACCATGAGACAGTTTACCTTTGCACGTAGCTGGCTAGCTGGCCTGCGAACAGCTGGGAACTCTTTTCCCGTTTCACTGCAAAAGGACTGGGATTTTATATGAACATCACCCCTAGATTTAGTTCCAGGGATTCAAATTCAGGTTTTCATTCTTATATCCTTTATCCATTCAGCCATCTCTCCAGTTCTTCCACTTAATTTCTTGAGACAGCCCCTCACTGAACTTAGAACTCACCAACTTGCTAGCAGGGCTACCCTCATACCAGGGATCCTTTGGTCTCTGCCTCCCCAGGAATGGGATTATAAACACACAATGCTACACAAAACTTTTTATATTCATGCTGGGAATCTGAGCTCAGGCCCTCATGTTTGCATGGAAAGAACTTTGCCAACTAAGCCATATTCCCAGTCCTTAAATCAGTGGTTCCCCACTTTCCTAATGCTGTACCTCTTTAATATAGTTCCTTATGTTCTGGTAACCCCCAATCATAAAATTATTTCATTACTACTTATTAATTGTAATTTTGCTACTGTTATGAATCATGATCTAAGTATCTGATATGCAGGATATCTGATATGTGACAGGCTGAGAACCACTGGCCTAAATCAAGCATTTGAATCACATAAATAAATAGGCAGTGATGAAAATAACATCTCCTACAACTTCCACGAGCCCAACAGGCTCCTCAATAGATATGTACTGAGACCTAGCATGTAACTTAGGACCTAAGAATCTACCCTACAAAGTTTCATCTTCCACTCAGTCAGTGCCGGTCCCCTCACTTGGGTAGCAGCCCGAAACCTCAGCACTTTCTCCCTCTTTCTCTACAGCTGAGCTGGGCCACCTCACTTTCACACCAAGTGGTGCATCAGAACTAAGTGGGCTGGTCTGCAAGCATAATATACACAGCTCTTGCTTAGTGGATTTTCCATCTAGTCAGAGGACAGTAACAAATCTTTAGCGCTGTGAGGAACCCAGCATTTTCAACCAATGTAGTCAGTTGTCCAGAGCCCTTCTCAGCTCCCTCTTCATGCTCCACTAATCCAACTACTCCCTCTCTTGTTAGGAGATGGCATGGAAACACACACAATTAGTGTAGTAACTTACGTTCTCATTTCATCTGAGGAGATCTATGTTAGATTTAAATCCACACACATTTGCTCTGCTGCTGCTGCAGCATCCAATTTAAAACAAGCACAAACTTAGCTATGGCATTCTTGTATGCTGTTATTAAAGCAATATATCTGCAGCAGTAGTCAACGATTCCTGATGTTTAGCTTCTCTTTTATTATTTTCATGTAAAACAAAGAGTATTTTGTCTCATTTTTCACTTAGAAATGTTCCACTTCTCTATAAACTAGTGAATAATAATAAGTCCATTGCTTATTCCATAAATAAGAATGTATTTTAAATTTGAAAAATAAAATTTCTGGTGAGCAGATTGACATGTAGGAAGCCGAGGTTGGAACCAATAATGAATACATGCTCAGGAGTAACATTAAGCCCTGAGTATTTGAAGAATTTCTATGGGTAAAAAGACAAAGTCTTAACAGTTGTGAAGATGACAACATAGCTAGAGAGGTCAGAAAACATAGAAAACTAATTTAACAGGCCATGCATGGCACTGTGAGTTGCTGTGTGTTTTGTAGGAGTTGAGTTCTTCAAGCTTAAATTTCAAGGGAGATTCATCTATCTTTAACCTATGGAGGGAGTGAACTAAATTCTAGAAGGCCAGATACTAATTAATTAAGCAACAGAGGAGGATAGAGCAGCATCCTTGAAGAAACTGCTTGAGCAAGAGGCAAATATGAGAAGAAAACAGTTTATGCTTGTAGGCGGAGGCTGCTCATTCATTCCTGGCCGCCCAGACTCAAAATAATCACATAGAAACTATAGTAATTGCAATACTGTTTGGCCAATAGCTTGAGTATTTCTAGCTAGCTCTTACATCTTAAATTAACCCATTTCTATTATTTTATACTTTACCATGAGGCTTGTGGATTACTGGTACTGGTGAGGGCATCTTTCTCCTTCATTGGCTACATGGCATCTCTTTGACTCTGCCTTTTTCCCCCCACCAGCATTCAGTTTAGTTTTTCCTGCCTAGCTCTATTCCACCCTATCATAGGCCCAAGCTGCTTTTCTAGTCATTAACCAATAAAAGCAACACATATAGAGAAGGGCTTCCAATATCATATGCTCCTGAGTAAGAAGGACTGACCTTTGTTTAGGGTATGGGATAGTTGAATAGGGAGAAAACTAGACTAGTGGTGCTGTGGCACAATGGTATGTACCCTGTCACTTGTATTTTAAATAAATGCTGATTGGCCAGTAGCCAGGCAGAAAGTATAGGCAGGGCAACCACACAGGAAGTAGAGGTGGGGCAACAAGAATTCTGGGAAGAGGGAGTTTCAGTATACAGTCATCACCCAGACAGAGAGGAAGCCAGACATAGAGCAAGCAAGATGTGACTGCCTTACCAAAAAGGTACCAAGCCATGTGGCTAACACAGACAAGAATTAATTAATAAGAAGTCTGAGCTACTTATTAATCAGTTTATAATTAATGTAGGCCTCTGTGTGATTTATTTCGGACTGAACGGCTGCAAGACAGAAACCTCGGTCAACACAGTGGGATGACCATGGATACTATGCTAAGCGCAGAGAACCCCAAAATGTCAAAAATCTGACAGAGGAGCTTTCTAAATAAATAAATCCACAGCCACCATCCCTCCTCTGCTATCCCTGACTCCTTCTTTGCTGTTACTGCCTTCTAGTACCTATCATCATCTGGCCTGTGCTCATTTTATAGTTGTCTCCCTCTGCACAGCTGAAGCCTTAGATGTCAATGGCTTGTTCAGTCTGGAAAGGCATCTGAGAAGTAACAGGGCTCAACAGACACTGGGGGGCTGAGCAGCATCAGGGTCAAAGGAAAGTCAGGGAGATAATTGTGTAATTACTTAGTTCACTGCAGATCAACTGTGCGGACTGCATTCAGAAAGCATGAAGAATAATGTAAGGGTTACTCATTCATTTGTGGTGTCACAGTCAGATCACTTGCTCATTTAAACTTTTTTTTAGGACTGTTAAGGCTCAGCTGTGATTGGGGCTGGTGACGCTGACTATCCATAATAATGGAGGAAATAATGTAGGAAGCCCTGGTAGTTTTCCCCTGGGATATTTCCCTAGGAAATTAGTATAACCATCCATCACAACAAACATCTTGCAGGGCATGGCGGTATAAACCTTTAAGCCAGTTAGAAGCTGAGGCCAGGATTCTGAGTTTAGGCCAGTCTAGGCTACATAGTAAAATGATTTCAAGCAAACCTAACCCAAAAAACAACAAAAATTACTGCAAGATAACATCTTTATCTTATTAGGATAAGAAAACAAATAATGTTTTAACAAAGTCTGTATTGGAATATATGCAATCATGAAAGACAATGACAGTACCCTCCCCCTTTTCTGATATGTACAGATATTATAATATCTATGAGTTACTTACTTCTTCACAGATATATCTTATTTGAGACAAAAAATTTCTTGCTTTCTATGTTTGACAATCTTAGGAAATAGGAAACCTCAATTTTATTTGTTAGTGGCTATAAAAACATACTTGGTAACATTTATGCTTCATTTTTGAAAATAGCAATAACTTAATATCTATAACAGTAAGCTATAATTAATTGCCTTAAATGTAGAAAATAAATTTAAAAATTACCATAAAATACATGAAAAAGTCATTGGCATTGGCCTCCTTCTCTTTTAAGCCTGTTCCTTGCTCACTTTCTGCCTTTTGCTAGAGTTTTAAATCCAGGCTACTTTATAGGACTGTTAATATCACTAAGTGAAGCCAGGCATCTCTTCTACTGTAGTTATCCGACCAGAAGACTATTTCTATGCTTGATTAATCTTTTCCAATCATAGTAAAAACAACCCCCACCCCCGACATGCATATGCACACACATTTCAAAAACATAAAACTATAAACAGTGCAGTTAATCTAGTATATTTTTGATAGTGTCTTTTACTGAAGTATAAATCACTCAAAGATCTCTATTACCTGCTTTTTTCCTGGGTGGGTATATTATATGACTCCAAAGGTTCTGGAGAATTTCCTCAACAGAAATTTAGGCAGAATAAAGAGAGCACAAAATTTTGTAGTGCTTATTAAATCAACATAAGGAGTCTGCCATGCCAGAAACGGGCCTGTTTCTCTTTATCTGTGCAAGTAGTTATCTATATAAGAGTGAAAACAGACCATAAAGATGTCTATGGAGAGGTGGGGCTGAGATGTCACAGCCCTGAATTATCTTATGGCTATGGGGTGTAGGAGTATGCATTTTCAACAAGTCACCAGATGATTCTAATACAGGCATGATCTACGAGTGCACACTTTGAGTGCCTGGAAAGTTCTCTTCTTCCCAGAATCCAACACCCAAGCTCTGTCTCAGATACATTACCAGCAATGCTGCCTGCAGAGCAGGGTTTATAGTCTGATATTTTCACTTCCCAGGCAAGATAGTTGCTAAATACTAGGGAGGTTTTTGTTTGTTGTTTCTTTTGGAGACAGGGTGTCTGTACCATGATGACTTCGAGCTCATGGAATCTTGTTGGCTTCAAGAAGAGGAATCCTTCTCTGGAATCCTTGTTATTTATTTCGTTTTACTTTTTAGTATGTGTGTTATGTTGTGTATTACTGGGTTTACGCATGTCACTGTAATGCCAGTTGAGGCCAGAAAAGGGTGTTGGGTCCTTCAGAACTAGGGTTACAGACAGTTGTTAGCCATCATGAGTCCTGGGAAGTGAATGCTGCAAGAATAGTACACACTCTTAACCACTGAGTTAGTTATCTCTCCAGCTTCTTGGAATCATTCTTAACAACACTGTTTATGTAACTGTGAGACCATATCTACTTAACTGCGTACCTAGCTGCAAAGTCATATGTACTTGACCCCATCCACCCGATATGGGTAGTATGGCCAACGGTTAATGGAGCTTTGCCAATATAACATCCTTTTCAAATCTTAGAAGCACTGCTTGAGCTGAGCTACACAAAATCCTGTTTTTTTAAACCTAAGTCTTAGTTTCTTCCATTTGAAGTGGTTACAATTGTATCCTTAAGAGTTGTATGAGAGTTGAAAAAAACAGAGAACTATACAGTATTGAGCATATAATTTATCAAGTTCAACCCTTTAGACATATATCACTGCTTAGAAAACATGTTCCAAAGTATGGAGCCCACATCTCCCTATCCCAGCTGGAGATGCAGCTCAATGACAGAGCCAAGAATGAGTCCTGGGTTTGATTGCCAGTACTACAAACAAAAAACACCAGTCTTTTAGTCTCGAGTTTCACTATTTATGCTTTTTTGTAGCAAAACTTTTGCTAATTTTTCTAAGCTTTTATAAGCCATTTATGCATAAGTAAATACTTTGCTATGGGCAGTTGTGAACTGGAGTTGTGACTTCAATCTTTTGGAGACGATCTGTTCCTCCAAGTTTCACTGAGTTCCCCCAGTGTCACTGAGATGAGGTATAGTGACTGAGTTCAGTAGAGAATTAAACAGTGTACAACTGTGGAATTCTCTCTTTGAAATTGTTGGATTTTTAAATGAACAAAGTAAGATACTAAAGACAAAAAGGAGATTGTCCAACAGATATAAAAATAAATTAGAAAAAGCTTAAACCTCAAGGTTAATTTCTACACACGGAAAGAAATTAAGCATTCCAAAGCAAAGGCAAAGGAAGAGAAGAACAAGAGAATAAATATTGCATGATATTAATCACAATAAAGTGCACTTTCATCCTGGCTGAAATATATTATTAAATCAACTGTAGAATATGGCTGCATTTGTAGGCTTAACAGCATGAAAACCACGATGATAATTAATGTAATAAATCATCTCATGGCCCTTTTCATAGAATCTGACAGGCTCATTGATATATTGTTTATTAGAGAACACAGAAACTTCCCCCCACCTTTTATTACACTGCCAGAGACATTGAATCAAGAGTACTTTCTGATGTGCCTGAAATATCTACCACTGGTGTAATATAAAATATACAGTGAGCTGCTGCCAGCAGACTTTGAGATACACAGCATAGCATACACAATTCCCCCAAACAATCATGCTTCTTATTTTCACTTTCCTTGACTTGAGGCAGTGGCTGAAGAACACAGATTCATTATAGATTCAACATTTACACTTCCCAAAATTCAGTAATGAAGGCTCAGCTTTACCCTCACATGACCGCTCCTTTACAGTTCACACCTTACTGATGCTCTAAGTACACGGCACAGAAATCTTATACAAGTGTTTTCAATCAACCCATAATTTTGTTTTTAGTGTTTTTTTAACATTATTCCCAAAAGAAACACATTTTAAAATATCCAATAATAAATCATTTCCCAAAGTAAAATTTAGTTCCTGCATAGTTCAGAAATTTAGCCTTGACAGCATGGAACCCTTTATTTAATTTGCTGTGCATATCTAACTTCTAATTGGTAGCTAAACTTTAAAGAAATAGATGGTTTAAAAGAGCAACTACTTATATATGAAAAAGCGATTCCATGGTAATAAAATTTCTCCCCTCAGGAAATACAAAAAACATAGCCAAGGTTAAAACAACAACAGCAACAACAACAGCGCGCGCGCGCGCGCACACACACACACACACACACACACACACACCCTACCTATAAATCAATCACTGAGAGACTGTCATTGGATGTGTTTTGATGTTTGTCTGGTTTTCTAATTACATCTTTCCCCCCATTTAGTGCTGAGGATGAACCCAAGGTGTTGGGCATAACTAGGAAAATGTTCTACTTCTGACCCACACCTCAGCTCTCAATTTAAAATTTAATTAAAACTACCATTTAATTACCAAAAGTAGAGTCCACTCTATCCCAATTACAGCCTTTGTTTTCCTTTTGAGTCCTATCTTACTTTTCTCTGAAAATATTGCTTTGTCAAATACTCAAGAAAAAAAAATCACTGTTAACACAGCCTGGCACAGTTATCACTTCTGATACAGTTTTTTTGATTCACTCAGAACTGCATAAGGATTTGGAACTGAATTTTACTATTCACGGTTGACCCAGAAATCCCTTCCCTTCCGTAGTTGATTCTAGGGCATTCCTTAAGCCCATGACCATGCTGGTTCAACTGTTGTCTGTACTGCAACAATAATAAGCCTTCTAAATTCTAATTTAGAATTTAGCTGTTCCCCTGCTCAATCTCCACGAACTCCTACCACAAAACCTTGGTCCACTTCAGCAGTCCCATTCTTCACTCCAGCTACAGGGCATCCGTTCAGGTTTCAAATGTCCCCTTCTTTCAGTGAGTTAGGAGTGTCTCTATTCAAAGAGCTTGCACACGAGCCCTACATATACATTAAAACTGTGTAAGAAAATCATAAAGTCAAAAGAAAACAAGATTATGTTCTGTCTGTTAAAACAGATTCATTATTACATTGGTGAGTGAGTGTATGTCACAGCGTCTGTGTGGAGGTCAGAGGGCGATGTTTGGAGTCAGTTCTCTCTTTTCTACCAGGCGAGTCCCGGAGACTGGTGACCTTGCAGGCCATATGTCCTTTTCTTTTCTGTAAGTTCTGCTTCAAAAGTCAATAAAATATATTCACTGCCTCAACACAGGAGGCACTGCTTCAAGTGCCTCTGAGAATGCACACTGAAACTTCTTTTTTCTAAACTTTCTATTTACTCATTGTGTATTTCACATAATGCAACTTAATGCCATTCATGTTCCTATCCCATCACATCCACCCTCTGCACTTGTACCCTCTCCAAGAAATAAAATAAAATAAATTTAAGAGAAAATAAAAAAAGAAAAAAATATTGTCATGGAAGCTGTAGTGTGAGTCACACAGCACACTCTTTCACCCATATGTCTTTACTTGCAAGTGTTCATTGCAGAGTCACTGGTTTGGTTCAAGGCCTCTGGTTTCGGCTATGCCATTGATACTGGACCCTCACTGAGGCTCCTCTTGGATATCCTGTTGTTGCCCTGTGTCATGGAGATCCTGCAGCTTTGGGTCTGCAGGATGTGTCCCTTCAAGTGCTCTGCAGATAATTAATGGGGTGTTTGCTGGGGTGAGCCAACTCATAACCCTGGTTCTCTCCCTCATCCTCACATCAGAAAGAGCTCTCCAGTATCACCCCATCTAGCTCACCCTACGAAGCAAAGAGCAAGGAGTATGGTGGGTTCTCCTGTTTTAATGCCTTCAGGGAGCCCCCGCCCACAGGTGAGGTGCAGGGGCCACTCTCTTGAGTGCTGCAGCTGGTAAGGAACCGGGCCAGCTCTCCCAAGCTAATGTTCTCAGAGTAGGTTCACTCACACCATTGCAACAGGGTCAGCTCTACTGTGCTGTCCAGACCAAGTGCAGGGCCACTTTCCCGAGTGCTGCAGCTGCTTCCTCACCCACACTGCAACTTATCAACCCTCATTTTCATCCTTCTATGAGAACATCCAAAGTAGTTGGAGACTAGAAGTAGGAAAGAAACAGAAGAAGTCTTGGCAATGAAGTCTTTGGAGGAATAAACAGAAGATGCTGGTTTAGGAGTAGCTAAGGAGAATATGGAAAAACATGAGAAGCAGCAATTTGGTCAGGAGCATGAGCTTGGGCCCCAGACTCCCAGAGCTGACTCTTATGCCTCCCACCTGGTGTGTGCCCTTCCTGTGACTTAGCTTCTGCATCTGCAAAGTGGTGCTTATATCGTTCTATTATAACAGGACTATGAGGGCTGAATTATCACAAGTCACTAGAGAGATAATAAGTACTTCACTTACACAAACTAATCAAAGAGTTAACCAACAATGACTCCAGATCCTGCAAAGGGGTAAGGAGGTTAAAAGTCATTGTCAATTAGGCACATGACGCTTGGGAAGCAGCTGCAGAGGCAGGAGGATTTCTGCAAATTCAAGGCCAGCCTGTTCTGTATACTAAGTTCCAGGACAGCTTAAGCTATATAGTTAAGTTATATAGTGAGATCCATCTCAAAAACAACAACAACAACAACAACAACAAAGCCCCCCCAAAACCAACAACCAAACCAAGAGCTACTCTCTGTCATCAGGTCTTGGACAACAGAATTGCAGCGTGTGACATGAGCTTTTCAAATTCCCCTGACTTCAAAAACTGAGAACAAACACAGAATGAGGTGTAACATGACAGGTATGAAACACTACAACCACTATACTAATTACCAGGAACTTCTGGTTAGAAACCACTTCTTCTTTCCTTTTATACCTCATTTATATGACTGCATGGTTTTAGTCAGTACAAATAAAAATATGAAGACATCTTGCATAGAAAATGCATAATAATGTAAAAATCAAAAAGCGGTTTTTAATCAACCTGAAGTAAAAGATGTATGGTATATAAAGCACAAAGAAAACAAATAACATAAAAATGGAAATGTGTAAAACTCTAATAAATTACCTCCTTTTGAACTGAGTTATTAATATTTATTAAATTTCACCCAAGAAACAATAACCTAATAGACAGAAGGAAGATGCTAATTTCCGTGAGTTGGTCAGTGATGACAATAAAGCACATTTTTAGAAAAGTTCAATGTAAAATAAAAAATGAAGCATTCTTCTATATAGGTTCCTATCACCCAGTTATAAATAAAAACAAAAAAAAAGAACAGTTTAGAATCACTAATTACAATAGTTTTCAAAGTATTAAAATACATAAATCTTAGCATACTCAAGACTAAAGTTATAGGTAAAAATAAGAGTTCAAACACTATTTTCAAAAAATATTTGTGTGCTTTGAATCAAATCTTAGATTCATAGAAGCAATAGATATTATAATTTTATATGGAGTAATTTTTTCTTGCTAAATGAAATTTAGGCATTAAAGCACGTAATGTAAATTGAACTCTCAACTATACTTGGCTACTTTATCTACTGAATATGTTAGAGGCCTTCAAACCTTCCTGACTGTATATATCTATGTGTAAAAACCAAGTTTTTAAAATTAATTTTCTAGCTAGCATATAAAATAATGGGCTTCATTATGACATTTTCGTATACCATAGATCATTGATAAAAAATATTTTGAATTAACTCTTCCAAAAGTGATGCCCCATTCTCTCTCCACCCAACCTGTTGTCATTCATATTAAAAGTCAATGAAGTTCTTAGAGATAAAAGAAGAGGTAAATGATGATCTAAGTACACATACATAATTATACCCAAAGTAGCAACATTTACGAGTCATTGCTGACTTGAGTAAAAAACATATGAATGCTTCTAATGTTTTAAAATCATCTTATTAAATATGGAGCAAACAATATCAATATTATCATTTATCAGAGAAATATAAATTGAAACCACAATAAGATACAGTGTTTCAATCCAGTGATTTGGTTATAATTAAAGGTAGAGTGTGACATATGTTGGCAAGGATCTAAAAGTTAGAGCCACATATGTTTATGGGAAATAAAATGGCACAACAGTTCAGCAGTTCCTCAAGTAAACACAGAGCTTCCATATTATTTGCCAAACTTACCCCTAAGGTACACACTCAAGAGAACTGAAAACATCTGTCCACATTAAACCTGAACCTTAAGTTTAGTCGTGGTTGCCCATGCCTTTAATCCCAGGAGGCAGAGGCAAGTGGATCTCTGTTAAGTTCAAGGCAAGCCTGGTCTACACAGCAAGTTCCAGGGCTGTTACACAGAGAAACCCTGTCTCAATAAAACAAACAACTGAGTGTTCACAACTGAGATTTTTTTCATTAAGAGCCAATAAAGGAAGACAAAAAATAATGTCCACAGATTGACAAAGGATAAACAAAATGTGTTATATTTACATAACAGATATTATCTAGCCTTAAACAGGAATGAAGTATTCATACACATGGGGTGTGTCTAAACATACAAAGAGAAAAATATGAAGTCCAAGAATAGATAAACTATAAAACCAGTTTATAATTTGGGTGGACAAATAGCATCTGTATGGAGAGGAAATGAGGAATGAGACTAGAGTTAGGAAATTAAATATGTTCTCAAGAAGCAAAGCCAGGTAGAAACTGAGTACTTAAAGCACTTCCTGAGATTAAAATAAAAATAGAACAAAGAAAACTTTCCTAAATTATTCCATACTAAATGGTATATAGTGTCTAAAATGGGGGAGGCCCATAGGTACAAGGTCATGAGCTGTGCCAGAGGGTCTACACAGGCTGCTGGGCTGGTGGCATCTGTCTGTGGACTCACCCAGTATGTTATAATACTGACCAGGCAGTTAAGATGTACCTATTGGTGCAACAATGTTATGACTGATATAAACCATAATACTTGGATTTGAGGCCTGCTCCATAAGAAGGAATTTATGCCTGTGTGGTGGTTTGAATGAAATTACCCCAATAAGCTCATAAGGAGTGGTACTATTAGGAGGAGTGGCCTTGATGGAGTAGGTGTGGCTTTTGTTGGAGGAAGTATGTTATTGAGGTTTGAGACCAGGCTGGGTGGCTCATTCTTGTATCTGCTGCCTATGGACAGGGATGGAGAATCCTCAGCTCCTTCTCCAGCAGTTAATAAGAAGCCTGAGCTAATAGTCCAATCAGTTTCTAATTAATATAGATCTCTGTGTATTTCTTTGTGACTGAACAGCTGTCTGACCAGGCAGAACTAGATGGGACAGAAAACTTGGTCAACAGCATCATGTGTGTCTGCATGCCCCTATGCTTCCTGCCATGATGACAATAAACTAAACCTCTGAACTGTAAGCCAGCCCCAATAAATGTTTTTCTTTATAAGAGTTGCCATGGTCATGGTGTCTCATCACAGCAATAAAATCCTAACTAAGACAGTCTGGTACTGCAAACTGGGTCATCATATTGTCAAAATCCTCAGTCCTCATATTGTCAAACTATCTTCTAAATATTTATGTTTATGTCCATACATCTGAGCTGCTCTCAATCTTGGACAGATTTCTTTTTGCAGTAGGTGACAGTTGATGCAAAGACTCATTAACTTGTTAAAGTACTGAAAATAAGTAATTGTTGAGTGCTCTGCCCTAAAAAAGGACATATACCACAAACTGCGTTATAACTCAAAGATTCAAAGAACATGATTAAAGCGGGGATAACAATGTGAGCCAGAGGAAGATGGAAAACGCTGTGAAATGTTCTCTTTAGGACACGGTGTGGCTGCTGCACTCAGAAACTACAACAACCGGAACAAGATCAAGACAGTCAAAGTCCCAGGGTTGGGACTGTGAGAACCCCGCCTCTAGCTGAGGCNGCTACTTTGTGGCTACTAAAAGAAAAGAGAGTCATTTTTTTTGAAAGTCTTATAATAATTTTTTGTTTGTTGTTTTTCTTTTTGATATTTATTGAGCTCTACATTTTTCTCTGCTATCCTCCCCCCAATCCCCATGTTCCCAATTTCTCAGGAGATCTTGTCTTTTTATACTTTCTACTTGCCATGTAGATTATATCTATGTAAATCTCTCTTGTTGTCATCATTGTTGTCTAGGTTCTCTGGGATTGTGATTCACAGACTGGTTTTCTTTGCTTTGTGTTTAAAAACCACCTATGAGTGAGTACATGCGATAACTGTCTTTCTGTGTCTGGGTTATCTCACTCAAAATAATGTTTTCTAGCTCCATCCATTTGCCTGCAAAATTC
>LOEQ01003926.1:236502-250304 GCA_001685075.1 Bramus lutescens
GAGAGAGAGAGAGAGAGAGAGAGAGAGAGAGATAAAGGACTGGTTTACTACTTCTAACACATTCAGGTTTCACATGTCAGCATTTCAGCCAATGACAGGCTGTACGTAACAGTAAGACTAGGGCAACAGCAGTCCCATGATTAGCACAAATGGAAACTTCCTCTAGCTCAGTTGTCACAGCCATCACAGTTCCATAAGCCAGGGCACTGCCTGTGCAGAGTGCTATCCATGTAAATAAGAGTGGCATCAAGGTAAGTAAGAGTAAAGCACTCACCATTATACTCAGCACTTGATAAGTGAGTATACTAGTTTATATGCTTACTAAATTATCTGACTTTCTAAGCAACCACTTTAATGTACACTACACATACACAAGATAAGAGGATGAGAAGAGCCTTAGGTAGGTCCTGAAATAGGTATTAAAGATATAGGCAGTACTATAACAGGAGATGGCACTCCACCTTTTATGGCCCCCAAAGATCTTCCAAAGAGACAACATGGGGAGGAGGAAGATGGTGATGATAGTGATCCTGACTGTGAAGGCCTCAGCTAATGTGCTTATTTATTGGTTTTTAATTAAACAAGTTTAAAATTCTTTAAAAAAAAAAAAGGAAAAAACCCATGTAATCTAAAGATGGGTTAATTTGTCAGTGAAGAAAGCCATTTTTAAATGAGTTGAACACAGCCTGAGTGTAGTTTGTGGTCAACAGCTGATCATGGCAATCTGGTGTGGCCCATGGCCTTCATCCTGCTGAGCTGGTTCAAAGTCTTGTTAGGAATGTCTGTGTCCTCCTGAGACCCCTCTAGCCCCAGGTTATCAAGAAATTCGGGTAGGAATGGGGTCAATGACCTTCATCCCGTATAAAATCAGGTGTACTGGTAAAATAAGGAGGCTTTAAACTAAGCTAGTTTAGTCAAAAACCAAAATAGACACCCATATTAAGTCCATTCTGCACTTGCCCATGGCCCTCATTAAATGCTCCCTGAGTTACTTAAGATGTATCATGTCAGCTAAGCATAAGCAAGCTGTATTAGATGGGAACATGGAAGACCACTGTACACTTATCTAAGTACCATTTACAATATGGCATCAATGAGTATTAAGTATATCAGAGATGTACTCCACCCGCCAAAGAAAGACTATGGTAATGCTTGGTGCCTACTCACTCACCCAAAGCAATTTTGGGTCCTATAAACTCTACACATGGTATGTGATCAGAATAGACATACTACTTTTTTTTTAAATATATTATACGTTTACAGTACTTTTCTTATTTTTAGCTATGTTTATGCTCAAAAGTATCAGCTAGTATGGTACAGTTATCTACAGCATTCATTATCTGGCATGTTATACATTTTGTAGCCTGGGAGCAATACGTGGTACCATAAGGGCTAGGTGTGTATATGGTATACCTCCCAGGTTTGTGTAAGTATACCCTAAAATATTTTGCACCATTACAACACTACCTCCTAATACATTTCTCAGAATGTATCCTCAGAGTTAAGTGATTCATGATCACTCCTAAAGACTATATGGTGATATACTTAGTGGAGAGAGATACATAGTGGAGAGACAGAATCACGGACCTTCACTCTTGCTCATGACATGTTCATGTGTGCCTGTGTGCACACACAAACAATTCTGAAAATAAATAAAAGGGAACCCTAAAGAAGGTACATTACTTTTCTTATTGTTGTGACCTAGCAAGAAGCAGCTTCAGGAAGAGAGGTTTATTTTGGCTCATGTTTGGGAGGTACAGCCCACTATGGGGCTGGGGGAGAAGCATGACTGTGGGGGGGCTCCTTGGCAATGGGAAGCCTGCAGCAGTTGTTTGCTCACATTTCAGCAGAGTAGGAAGCAGAGAAAGGGGAGTGCTGGTGCACACGCGACTTTCTTCTCTTCAGTGTGTCCCCACCTCCAGCCTATGGGATGATGCCACCCACTTCCTTAGTTAATCCTCTCTGGAAAAGCATGTCTCCTAGGTGATTCTAAATCCTGTCAAATTGATAGTGAATATTAATTTCTACCCTAGTTAGGGTTACTATTTCTATGATGAAATGCTTTGACCAAAAGCAAGTTAGGAAGAAAAGGATTTACTTGTCTTACACTTCCACATTGCTGTTCAACACTGAAGGAAGCCAGGACAGGAACTTAAGCAGGCCTGAGACTTGGAGGGTGCTTCTTACTGGCTTGTTCTCCCTGGCTTGTCAGTCTTTTTTTTTTCTTTTTTTTTTTTAAAACAAAGAAAACATACTATCTTTTTTCATTTTACATACCAATCCCAGTTCCCACTCTCTCCCCTCCTTCTCCCCATTCCCATTCCCCTATCCCCCTACCCCACCCTTATTCACACCTCACAGAGGGTAAGGCACACTGCTCTGGGGAAGATCCAATGCACTCCCTACTAGGCTGAGCAAGGTATCCATCCAAAGAGAACAGGTTCCCCAAAAGCCAGTACAAGCAGTAGGGATGAATCCTGGTGCCACTGTTAGTGGCCCCACTGTCTGCCCCAGCCATTCACATTCAGAGGGACTAGTTTGGACCTATGTCAGTGTCACCCACATTCAGAGGAACTAGTCTGGTCCTATGCTGGTTCCTTCCCTGTACGGCTGGAGTTGGTGAGTTCTCATTAGCTCAGGTAGACTGTTTCACTGGGTGTACCCATCATGGTCTTGACCTCATTGCTCATATTCTCACTTCTCCCACTATTCAACTGGACTTTGATAGCTCAGCTGATTGCTCCACTGTAGGTGTCTGCCTCTGTTTCCATTAATTGCTGGTTGAAGGTTCTATGGTGATATTTAAGATATGCATCAGTCCAACTACAGGGCAAGGCTAGTTCATGCATCCTCTCCTCTGCTGCTTAGGGTCACAGCTGGAGTCATCCTTGTGGATTCCTGGGAATAGTTCATGATCATAAAGAAGCTAAGTAACAAGGTGAACCCTAAGAGAAACATACATAGATCCACTTGGAAAGGGAAATAGACAGATCACCTTGGAAAACTGGGAGCATGGGGTGGGGGGAGGAAGGAGAGTGAAAGGGGAAGAGTAGGGGAGGAGGAAGATAACTTGAGGGAACAGGATAGTCAAGATAGAGGAAGGGCAGAGACAAGAGCAAGGAAAGAAATATTTTGATTGAGGGAGCCACCAGTCCAGAAGTGACCCCACCCACATGGACTGGGCCCTCCCTCATCAATCACTAATTAAGAAAATGCTCTATATGCTTGCCTGCAGCCCAATATTATATAAGGTATCTTTTTTTAACTGAGTCTCCCTTTTCTAGGACTACTTTAGTTTGTGTGAAGTTGACATTAAACTACCCAGTACAACAAAGTTACAGATACATGAGTATATTTAAGAAACAGACATAAGAAACTAATTCATGACACAATAGGGCTTTAAACTTTATCCTGACAAACGAACTACATTCATAGAAACTTCAAACTTAAGGGAATCAAAGCTACTGCTGGTAATTCTAATAATACTTGTGTACTTTCTCTACTGTTAAAATCTATATTGAGCAGAATGACAGGAATGGTATGAAAATCAATGCTTTGATTCACACCTTAGTATTTGACAACTTTATAAATTCAGTTCTGAACCAAAATAAGGATGATTTTCTATTAGGGAACAAAATTCGAGTAATATCAGCACTGTGGCAATGCATTATGGAACTATCTCCTACATTCTAAAAGAACAGAACTTTTGCTGGACCTCACAGACATAGTAATATACTTCTAGGTCATTTAAGACTACTAGTCTGTTATGTACTCAGCCTGTTTGTTTAACTCACCTTTAAGAGAACAATGTAACCACTTTTAAAGACAGGATCTCTTTACATACCTCTGGCTCTCCTGAAAGTCACTATATAAACCAGGATAGACTTAAACTCACAGAGGTCTTCTTGTCTCTGGAGTGCTGGGATTAAAGGCATGCACCATGCCTGGCTCCTAGAGGACCATCTAGGAATTCTAATGATCATTTGCTGGAAAAGGCAAAACCAGAGGTTGAAAGTAATCTTATAAAATGAATATCCACTTGGGGAGATATCTTGATAGAGGGGACCATTAGATAGGAGAAACCTGGTGCCAGGGAGGCTCCTAGGAACCCACAAGGATGACCCCAGCTAAGACTCCTCTATCAATAGTAGAGAGGTGACCTGAGCTTGTGGAAGCTCATGGACTCTGGACAAAAAGCCTAGGCCTCTGCATCTGGGTGACAATTGTGTAGCTTGGTTTTTTGTGAGGCCCCTAGCAGTGGGACCAGGGCCTGCTCCTGATATATGAGCTAGCTCTTTGGAACCCGTTTCCTATGGTGGGCTGCCTTGTTCAGCCTGGAAGCAGAGAGGAGGAGCTTGGTCCTGCCTCAGCTTGATGTGCCTGCCATGCTTTGCTGATTCCCATCAGAAGCCTTATCCCATAAGTGGAGAAAGAGGAGGAGTGGATGGGGGAGGGTAAGGAGGAGGTGGGGAGAGAGAATGGGAGGAGAAACTGTGGTTGATATGTAAAATAAATTAAAAGAATGAAAAAACTGAATATCACTATAAATGTTGACTGCAACATGCGGATATTGCTTGATAAACAATGATGTTTGTAATTCTATTTGTTGTCTGGTTCATCTGGGGTCAGGGACATAATGCCATGTAAAAATACGTTAAATATTTCTTTAAACTATCCCTCATTCCTTCCCAATGTGATGCTTTATGTGCTGTTCAATAAAAGAGCGAAGTACATTAATAGGAGAGACACAGGAACAAATCCACAAGATTGCCTTCAAGCAGTGCAGATTGTGTCTTACACAGAAGAACATAGAGAGTGAAGTTAGAGCTGTCAAATCTGGGCCCACTCTTGGCTAAATGAGACTAATAGAAAGTGCTTTGACTTCTTTCCTTAATATGACACTGACGCACCAGAGGTGACTCTGAGTTTATTTTTAATGTACTCAAATGACTGCATGGTACCACTAAAAACAGAACAACTTCTCTGTTTCAGGCTGACTCAATGAGTCACTTATTAACTTATTATTAAAATAGAATCTATAAAGCCATGTAGTATTACTGTGATGATCTGAGAAAGACTCAGAATTCTATGGTGTTCGAGTGCCTGTTCTAAATTTTGACTATTTTTCCCACAGCTTTTCTCTTTAGTCCTAATAATGCTTTATACATTAATTGTGTAGGGTCCCTTTATACTGTAATCACATACATTTGTATATATTAAATTATGTGTGTAAGATCATCAACTATAAATAAACATACAAACACAAGTAAAAAAGTTAAACTTTAAAATTTAGAATATTCAACCTACGTTGGATGTCAGGAAGTAAAGGTGAATTATGTTAAGTTTCTATAACTCTCACAAAAGGGAAGTGTTGATTGGGTTTTTATCAATCTCGCTGTTATTTCCAGTCCAAATAGAGTTTCTCTGAAGTCAGTAGCATGTTGAAAATTTTGTATCTTTCCACAACATGAGTACCACATCTCAGAAATCTGCCATTACTGGTTCTTCAGAGTGCTTTTCTTGAGCAGTCTACATTGGGCCAAACTAATTCTCCTTATAAGAGTAAAATAAGACCAGTTCATGGCTGGATACAGTACACGCAATCCTTGGTCAAGCCTGACGTTTATAGCTGACATAAGTGCAATTTCAATAAAGGAAGAAAAAACCCTAATGTAATACATACACTAATGAAAGAATTAAAACTGCTTGTCTTTCAAAAAGGCTAAATTTCTTTTCCAAATAATTATATAGTAACATTCAACTATGGTTTATAGTTGAGTTCCACAACTTGTTTCACAGGGTTAGAGTTAGTGTGGATCAAAGCAGAAGTCTCAGCAAGCTATGAACATGCTAAATGACCCTGCAAAATATATTTCTGAATTGTTTCATTAAATATAAATTGAGAACATGGAAAACTCTTCCCGGCTCTCAAAAAAGGGAGGGGAATAAAATAACTATTTAAGTGAAAAGTACTATGTATACCCTCCATATATTAAAAGTTTCATTTCCTAGTACAAAGATGTTTTCTGCCTGATAGACATGTCTCCAGCAATGTAAAGATTATCCCAGTCTAAGGATAATACAACAATTAAAGTATAAAGTTCTTTTAAAAAAGAAAGCACAATTGGACAAAGTAATGCCTATAATTCTAGCACTTAGGATGTAGAGGAAAAAAGTTCAAGGCCTTCCTCTGAGAAGGGGTGGAACAAGAAAGGAAGAGAGGGAGGGAGAATAAACGAATGAATAAGCATAAGCCTACAGAATAGGAAGAAATATTTGCAAATCATTACAGGACTTACATCCAAAACAGAGAGAACTCTTACAACTCAAAGTAGACAAGCAAAGAATCTGAAAATTTTCAAAAAATATACATATATGACCAATAAGAACATGAAAAATGATCAATATCATTAGTTATTAAAATAATAAAGGCTAGATTGTAATACTACTTTTTACATGTAAAAGCATGGTAACTTTTTGTTTTAAGTCAGAGTCTCCTTACATAGCTCCAGGTGGCTTAGAACTTACTATGTAGACCAAGTTGGCCTCGAACTCACAAAGATTTGCCTACCTCTGCCTCCTGTGTGTTGAGAGTAAAGGAGAAATTTCTAAAACATAGAAAATAATGTGTTGGTGACATACAGAGAAATAGGAACCTTCGTCCATAAGTGCCAAGAGTTAAAACCAAATAGCTTTAGAAAATAGATTCGTGGCTTCTCATCCTGAAGTAGCTGCCCACACAAAAATCAAAGAAAATGCTTATATAATAACTTGCATATAAATGTTCATAGTAGCAAACAGACCAAAGGTGGAAACAGAACATCCCACATGTCTGTCCATCGAGCACTGGCTACTCTTCCAGGCATTCTGAATTCAATTCCCACCAACTAAATTGTAGATCGCTCACAACCATCTACAGTGGGATCTGAAGCCTTCTTATGGCATTACACGTAGATAGAGTATTCATATACATAAAATAAATAACTAAAAATCTTTAAAAAAAAAAAAGGATGTTTCCCAAAACGCATGCCCTTTTCAGAGGGACTAAATTTGCCGAAATGTTCTGCTTTCTATATTCTCTGTGTATCTATTCATCCTTGTCCATACATCTACTTATGTCCTTTCAGATTTGAATTATAGATGTCCAAAGAATGTGCATAAAACCCCCTATATATCACAATATCCTGGCTCAAATAAACAATGGATATTTGAATTAAAGAGCACTAGAATGTTAGAACTGCAAGAGGCAGCAGCTGTGAAAAGCTCTACAAACCTCTCAATGTGAATGCACCTACTCCAGAAATGTATGTTATCTGATTCTGTTAAGTTTTGGGATCAAATACTTAAGAAGTTACCTGTTTCTTTTATAAAATCAGTTTAAATTATCACACTAACTAAAATGAATGGCAATAGGAAACTGGATCTAATAAATAGTAAGGAAAATATTATCATATACCTTATTCAATATCAGTTGACTTAACTACCTTGATACCAATAGGAGAAAGAATTTTTTTCAAAAATAGATTTACTATAAAAGCTCAGCTAAGGTTGGATATGAACCTTAAATGTAGCCATCAAAAGCACAATCTTCCAGTTGCCATCTTTGCCCTAAGGTGTATCTACCAAATGGATGGCCTTCTTCGGATAGAGTTCCTCCACAGTATTCATTACATGTAACACATTTAATTATTTCTGTCTTCCTGAGAATGAAAAATGACTACATCCTAGCAAATTAAACCAATGGTCTTAGAAGTGCTGACGGCGCAGAATTCTCTAAAGTATGTGGATGAGGGATTTATGGTCACCTCGTGTTCCATACCTGGAATGCACTGTGCAGTGGCTTCAGTGGTTATGGTTGGAGCAACAGGTGGCTGCTGTTGACTGGAGCTCACTTCAGGCTCTGTGTTCACTGAGGGAGAAAGGGCTACCTCACAAGATGAGACCTGACTAGGCAAATGGGCCAGGAACTCCTCTGAAGCCACTTGTTCATCCTGTCCAGGCAGTTGAAGGGCAGACAAAGGGATACTGATCTGTTTGTTAGGATGTGATGTGCTCACAGGCATCTGCATGGTCACCTGGTGGGCAGTGCCATGGGCACCAGGGGGTCCTCTGTTTGGTGAGGCAAGAGATACCCTAGCAGTCTTTGGGATGATTGGCCTGGAGATCACAGAGGGGGATGCTGACATAATGTGTGGGTCTAGCTCTGTACTGATGGCAGATGTTACATGGGGAATCAGTTTAGCAGACCCTACACAGGCGGGACCAGCATGAGTTTGAGGCTTGGGCTTTGCCATCTGTGTCAAGGAAAGGGCTGGTCCATCTACTCCTCCAGTCAGCTCTGCATTTGCCACGATGTAATAATCTTCAGGAATCTCTTGCTTGATTTTCTTGATGATGACATCACTACCACACTCATCAACCATCTGTCCCTGGGAACTTGAATGGATGGAAGATGGGACTATTCTTGGCCTTTTACGAGCAATACTTTGAGGCCTCTGGGTTTGGGGTTCAAAGTCACTGTCTTCATCTGTAACAGAAGACTCGCAAACCATGTCAAACAGTGTGTTTTCATCTTCATACTCCTCAACAGCTTCGTCCAGTTCAGAGGGCTCACTGCAGTAAGAAAAGTCACAAGAGTCTCTGGTTCGGCTACAATCCAGCTTTGCCTTCACGGGTCTCCCAGGGTATCTTTCCACAGGGCTAGTCTGTGTCTCAGAAGGCACCCCAATTATACTGGGACTGTCAGAATTAATACTTCGGTTGTCCTGGAAACAAACCCTCTCTTGGGACCCAGCTCTGCAAGTAGCTGTTAGTGGCCAGTGGTAAGCATGGCCAGCACTACAGCCCCACATTGCAGTCAGGTTCCCATGAGAACCTTCAGAAAGCAAGTGTTTCAGGTTTGGAATGAGGCTGCAAATGGTCCCATGGCTGTGGGCCCAGCTGACCAATTTGGACAGATTCTCAGATGAGGTATGAAGACAATCCTCCATGTTACAGGATCAGCAGTGTCTTTCCTAAAGGGAAATAATCAGAATGAGAAGCTGTTATTACCTAAGACATTCCCGCATAACTAATTCTTTCCAACCATAATCACTTGGAATAAAAAAGAAATAAACATCTGAACTATATGTAGATATCACTACTGCATAAGAACAGGAATGGGAAAGATGAAAGCAGCTGATTGTACACACAGTATGGAATTGGAAATAAAACTTGTTAGTTTTCTTTATTGCTAAAATTCCTGCAGAGAAGAAAAGAAACAATGAAGAGAGAACTGGGCAGCAGTTGGAGGCATTTCTTCATTGTGCATTTTCCTTCATTAAAAATAAACAGGAGGTTTATTTCTTAGCCTTTCATAAAACGTGTGAATTACCTTCATTAACTAAGAGGATTGTTCTTCTAATGTTACAATCTAGTAAAGTTCATTACTGGAGGCAGAGCTGAAAACAAAGTTTGGATCCATTGTAAGATGAATGTCAGAGTAGGAAAGTCAATCCACTGGACACTAGAAAACAAGACAAGTGAGAACCAAGGAGAGAATGAGGCACGAACTTAACAACCCAAGGAAGAAAGTCTTCGAAGAAAAGGAAGAACAGGCTAGAAGGAAATATGCTGTGGGAGTAGGCGGTGGGCAAAGCAGCCAGAACAGGCAGCCTGGGGTTCTTGCCACATCAGAGTCATTCCAAATTCCTTAAATGGAGGCTATGAGTTTGAGGCCAGCCTAACCTACAATCTAATGAAGTTACTGTAATAAAATTATAAGTCAACACTACTTCCAAATGCTAATACAAAAATTCTTGACAAAGAATTATCAAAGAGAAACCAATAATGTAAATATAGGTTAACACATTGTTACCAAGCGAACATACCCCAGGAGTGAAAAACAAGACAGACAGACAGACAGACAGACAGACAGACAGACAGACAGACACATAACAGACAGATAGATAAACATAATTCAAGGTATTAACAGTTGATGGAAGAAAATCTAAAAGACCACTTCAATAGATGCAGGGGGGGGAATTAAACCTCTTAACAAACCAATAATATTTGGCAAATTCCCCAAGTGGATAAAGCACGTCCATGAACATCTATAGCTAATATTTACATTTAGTGTAGAAGAAGTTACCTATTATCACTTCTACTCCACACTGCACTGGGAGCTTTAACCGCAGAAGAGAGGTAGAAAGGGACAGAGAATGGGAAGTAGAAGTGATGGAGAAGGAGTAAGGTGAGAGGGAAAGAAAGCAATTGGTTCCTGTTTGTAATGGGCAGAGTTCTTTATGTTTACAGCCTGAAGGAACTCACAGAGCATCTACTAGAAAATACTGCTGAATTTTGCAAAAATAACAGGAATAAGTATAATAAAAGATGTTGAGGACTTCAATACTCAAGAGTACAAAGCAAGCTGGGCATAACGGCACACACCTTTAATCTCAGCACTCGGGAGGCAGAGGCAGGTGGTTTTCTGAGTTTACAGAATGAGTTTCAGGACAGCCAGAGATATCCACAAAAAACATGTCTTGAAAAACTTAAAAAAATTAAAGCACAAAACAATAAGAAAACTTAAGCATGTCATAACAAATAGATAAATCACATTAGCGTATTTCAAAAGTTCACATAGTTAGGCTGTCTCCTAATCCATCTATATGCCTAATGTAATTCTAACCACAAAGGCATTGCTGGTCACAAAAATATTTTTGGGACTTTATTGTAGAGATAACAATAAGGCATTATGTGATTTTAAGTAAGACAGTAGCTTTAGAGTCATTCTGATTATAGGATGAAAAGATAAGACTAGAAGCAAGAATTTAAGTGAAATGTAACAATAGCCATCCTTGAAGAGTGGCAGAGGGGTGGAAAAAAGAGGGCAGATCTGAGTAGGAGGACGAGAAGAAACTGCGGGCGGGGGGAGGAGGAGGAGAGGAAACAATGTTTACACCATGCTAATTAGTTTATGCCTGTCTCAAGAAAACTGACCAGGGCTGGAGGATCAAGGCTCTGCAAGGTTCAGTTCCCAGCACCTAAATGGTGTCTTACAACAGTCCTTAACTACAGTTCCAGGGGATCCAGTGCCCTCCTTCTGGCCTCCATAGCTATGGGATAATGTTTTTGTATCTTATAAAGATTTGTCACTCATATTGGTTTAATAAACGCTAATTGGCCAGTAGCTAGGTAGGAAGTATAGATGGGGTAACCAGACTAAAATTCTGGAAAGAGAAAAGGCAGAGATGTTGTTACCAGCCAGATGCAGAGGAAACAAGATGAGGATGCTTCACTGATTAAAGGTACAAGCCAGGTGGCTAAACATAGACAAGAATTATGGGTTAATTGAAGTTGTAAGAGCTAGTTTATAATAAGCCTGTGCTAAGAGGCCGAACAGTTTGTAATTAATATAAGCCTCTGTGTGTTTCTTTGGGACCGAATGATTGCGGGACCCAGCGGGACAGAAACTTCTGTCTACACTCCACAGGCATGCATGTAGCATACTTACATACATGCAGAGAAAACACTCATACACATAAAAATAAATAAAATCTTTTAAAAAACAAAACATCCCAACAGTTCAAAATTCTCAATAAGTCTAATTATTCAGTCTTAATTTTTACAACTTGCACTGAATAGAGGTCTTCACTCTATGACATCAGAAAGGGATAAAGGACAATCACAATGTATTGCATTTATTCCAACTTTCCCACTAGCTGTATTATCAGATCACATTTAATGTAGTGTTCCTATACTCTCTGACACAAGACATGGAGTAATCAAGCTTCCTCTGCAAGCCAAGCTACTAAGGGACAAAAGCAACCAAGGGTCATACCCAGCTGTGAGGCTCATAAGTCACAGTGGCAAGAATAGCAAGATATCTCCAAAAGTTCAAGAATACTTTTATCTTGGGGTAAGCCTGGCTCAGAAGCATGTAATTCATCTCTGGTCTAGAAAACCTAGTTCACTACTAATGGCTGGTGAGGCCATGGGACCTAGAGAACTACTGCTATCTTTCTAAAGCAGGAGAATCTCAACTGCATTCTTAATGCGCATCCTTACACCCAAGGATAAGTGCACTTCTTACCCCTCATCAACGAAGCTTCTTTGTGCAGGAGACAGAATCCATTACAGAAAGCCACAGTTGTACAACTGACAGTGGGATACAAAGCCCCAACAGATATCCAACACAACCCCCGCACCCACAGCTCTGAGAACATCCAGGAAAAGAGAGAGAAAAGGTTCTAAGAGCTAGATGACTAGGGGGTCTGCTTTAAGATTATATGGCAGGGAAACTACACTCATGTCAACATCATGACTACTTAAACAAAACCTGAACAATAACAACACCAGTTGACGTACAAACAAGGATAGAAGGACTCACAAGGCACTACCCATAGATGAAGAACTAGAACCAATTAATAACTGCTGAGAGAGGGAAAGTTAGTTTTCCCCAGGGTAGAACCCCAACTGGATATCAATTTGTTGGCCTTAAAATATATACATACAAGCAATAAATGGACTCAGCAGGTTGTGTTTATGTTTATACATATGTAACCATAAAAATTAAAGAAAAGGAGGCCATGAATTTGAAAGTGGGAGGACTTGAGAGAGGTTGAAGGGAGGAGGGGGAATATATATATGAAATTTAAAAACAGGTAAGTCTGGGACCTCAGAGAGAGTAGGCCTGAGCTAGGACCTATGTGGGTTTGGGCGTTGGTCTGGGACGTCAAAGGGAATAGACAGGAACCAGAAACCTATGCGGGTCAGAGTGTGAGTCTGGGACCTCTGCGGGAGTAAGCCTGAGCCAGGTCCTCTGTGGATCTGGGCGCACCCGAGACTAGAAACTCCAAGGGAGTAGACTGGAGCCAGAGTCCTTTATAGGATCAACCCTAAGCCAGGGACCGCTGCAGGAATGGACCCAGACCAGGGACATTTACAGAAACAGGTCGGAGCCAACAACCTAGGCTAGAGCGGGCCTGAGAGAGCAAACTCTAAGGAAGTGGAGCAAAGCCCAGGAACTCTGAGCAGTCTCCAAGAACACGGAGTGACCGAAGGGGTAACTAGAACCGTGGCACTGACTGTACCATGGGGAACAATCATCCAAGCCTTGGATTCACTGGAACCTAGAAGATTAATCAACAGAATCACAGACAGCCCCAACCACACCTATTAAAGGAAAAGATGAGTAGAAAAGGTAAGAACACATGCAACACCACAAAGAACAACACGACACTAGTAAAACCTAAAGACCCTACAAAAGCAAGACTTGAACAACCAAATATAGATGAAGCAGAAGAAAATGACCTAAAAAATAACTTCAGGAGAATGTTTGAAACTCTTACAGAGGAAATGTGAAAATTCCTCAAAGAAATGGAGAAAAAGACAAACAAAAAATTGGAATACATCAGAAAATCCCATAAATAAAACCAAGAAAAAGAAATCAAACATATGAAAGAAACTATTCAAGACTTGAAATTGAAATAGAGACAATAAAGAAAACACAACCCAAGGGAATTATAGAAAAAGAAACCATGAGAAAATGATCAGGAACCACAAATGCAAGCATGAACAGCAGAATACAGGAGATGGAAGAGAGAATCTCAAGCACTGAAGATACAACAGAGGAAATAGACTCGTCAGAGAAAATATTAAATTTAACAAAAGTTCAACCCAAAATATCCATGAAATATGGGACACCATGAAAAGGCCAAATCTAAGAATAATAGGTATGAAAGGAGAAGTTCAACTCGTAGGCACAAAAAATATATTTAACAAAATCATAGAAGAAAACTTTCCAAACCTAAAGAAAGATA
>LOEQ01003926.1:251876-262969 GCA_001685075.1 Bramus lutescens
TTGTTTCTACTGCATGTACTGGCTTTTTGGGACCATAGTCTATTTGGATGCACACTTTCCTAGGCCTGGATGGAGTGGGGAGGGCCTTGGACTTCCCACAGGGCAGGATACCCTGCCATCTCTTAAGACTGGAGGGGGAGGGAGGAGGGCGAGTGGGAGAGCGGGAGGAGTATGGGAGGAGGGGAGGAAGTGGAAATTTTTGAATGGAAAAATAAAAATATCTAAAAAAATTCTTACATGAAAAAAAAATAACTCCTGATCATCACTGGCTCTCAAGAAGGGAGGATGTATCTGTCTTACTACTGTGAAATACTTATCCCATTCTAATAGCTCCTGTCTTCTGACTGATTTTAGGAACAAAATGACAAGTGCTGAAAGTGATGCTAATTGTGTTCCAGAAGAGATGGGTAGACAATGGCAACAGTGGAATGTGAGCAACCTACTTTTAATCATAAGCTAATCAGAAACTCTGAAATAGGTTTAAAAGATACCAAGATGGTTTGAATCTCAGAATACTGTTAATGAGACAAAACCCTCCAACTTGGGAGAATAGTAGTTATTCTAGAAAATACTAAAGGAAGACCATTTTCCTAAGAAACGTAAAGAAATAAAAATAGTGATTATTTGGTTGAGTATTATGGTCCTTTCATAAGAGCATAAAAAATTTCACTTTCTCATTAATTTCTAGATTTTATATTCTGATATATTCACCTGGGCCAGGGAGACAGCTTGGTCAGGAAAGTGCCTGCTGGTTGAGCATGAGAACCTGAACTCTGAACCCAAGAACCACAAACACATCAGATGCAGTGGTAGCATCTGTAACTGTAGCACTGGGAGGCAAGGGGACACTCAGAGTCCTGAACTCACTGGATCAGTCCAGCCAAGTGAAGAGCCCCTTGCTCTCCACTGATGCTCTCAGTGGAGAGCAATGCAGGAAAAGCAACGTCTGGCTCCACACCTGCACTCCCATGTGCACTCTCACAAACAATGACAACAAGCATGCATGCACAGATGCACACCACTGTCTGAAATCCCTGTGGGTGAGTATGTTTTTATTTCTGGAAGGCAAATCTCTCTTATTTTCTTGTAAAACATTTAGCTTACTTATGCTTAACCATTTTTAATTCTAATTTTCATGGTAAAACTTCTATTTTAAGAATGATATTCCATACTTATTCTGAACACATTTTCTCAGTTAAATTAAGAGTATTTGAAGTTTCTTTATTTGAACATATATCAATTTTGTCAAATAGTAAATAATATGTTACTGAATGAAGAAAAAAGAAATAAAAGAAGGCTACAACTGCTCCTAGGGTGTTGAGATTATATATATNATATGGGAGAGACAGAGACATCTGAGAGTTCATAGTGGATATGACCAGCAGACTAGCCATGGCCATGTGAGGAGACACGGGAAAGGAGGGAGGAGAGCCAGGAACCAAGATGGCAAAAGTTAAAATGGCCAAAAAGGGCTGGGTAATATAGGAATCAGAGAAGCAGGACTAGAGTTTAGGGTAGGGGGCAGGGTATGCCAGCCAGGAGGACCCTTTAATAAGTAGGGACTAAGGGCAGCTGGGAGAACTTAGAGGCCAGAGTCCTCTTTGATTTGTTAATAGCTTTTTCGTCCTGTGTTTGAGACCTTGTCTACAGATCTTACATTGCCTCTGCTAATTTCTCCCAATTTCATTACTCACAATGGTCCTGGCATTGTGGTCTCACTAGTTCCTCTATGGATCTGCCTTGTCAACAGATGCATGTGTTCTGCCTTAATCTCCGAGACACCTGAGTAAATGGCATCACTATCTTGTTGGCTGCTACAACTAAACAGAGTTAGAGTTTAAATTTATTAAATTCAGGAATTTGGGGCAGAGAGAATGGCTCAGAGGTTAAAGATGCAAACTTCAAGACCTAAGTTCAAACCCCAGAATCTGCAGAAAAAGCAGGATGTGATGGCATGTATCTGTAATCTGAGCAACATGGACAAGAGTGGAAATTTCCTGGAAGTTCCCAGGCACAGCCATAGAAATAACAGACCTACTTTGGCATGGTGGAAGGCAAGAATGGACTTCTGATAGCTGTCCTCTGACCACCATATCACTGTGGCATGTGCATGCCCACACCCACAATACACAATTTTTAAAAAACATACTTGGCAATATTTACACAAATATACCCCTCAGAATGGGCAGTGGTGCAACATTCTCAGGTGTTTTGTTGCTCTGTGATCCTTCTGAAAGCAACAGACGCCTTGCCCACAGCTGTCTATCACCTCAATAGTGCCTAGAACACAAAACATTAAAAAAATACTGATTAAACTCAGTGGCCTCAGGAATTCCATTATTTGAAATAGTTACCCACTGTTGACCTACTTTGCATAGTCCCTCACTGGCTACAATGATCTGAGAACCTGAGAACACAGGTCACTGTATGAAGTGGGCAAGGGCAGGGGAGTGGGCCAAAAATCCAAGGGGAGCATTTACTAGCTAAAAATCTTTCAAGACTGCACCATTTTTTAAAAAAGTTTTTACTTATTTGTATATTTCTCAGTGTGTAAGAAGCAAACTTTTAAAACTTCTATGCCAGTAGCCACCTGGTTTTGAAGGCAACAGATTCCTGCCCTAGGTACAGACTGAGTAGGAAGAGACATATTAACAGGCCTCCCTTGAAACTACCAAGACAGAATCTATCTAACAGACAGCTTAAGTCTACTTAAGGGAAATATAATGCGATGCTGTGGTGTGTGCTTATGTGTATGTGTGTGTGGTGTAGTGTGGTGTGTATGTATATGTGTGTGTGTGTGTGTGCATTTTACATAGGGTCTCTCCCTCTATGCAGCCCAGGCAGGCTTTGGTCCTCCTGTTTTTGCCTCCTAGATGCTACGCTTACAAAGAATACACTAGCTTATCCAGGTTTCTGTGTGTTTTCTGAAGTTCACGTGGTGGTATAGTGATCCTCTGTGAAGTCACACTGAAGTTTACTCTCCACTGCAGTAGTATTAAGAGGTGAGGCCCTTGAGTCAAGGCTAACTCATGGTTTAGCCCTCATAAATAGTGTCTTATAGACAGAAGACATAGGCAGTTTTTGTTCTGCTTTGGTATCCGTTGAGGACACAACATTCAGCACCTGCTTGCATCTTTTCTCTTCCACTTCCTGCCATGGGAGGATGCTGCTACAGGGAGATGCTATCAGTGAAGCCAGTCCTTACCAGATACTTCCTACAGCACCTTTATCTTCACCTTCCCAACATTCACACTATAAAATTACATTTCTGGTCCTTGAAAGCCTCTCAGTCTCACGTGTTTTGTTATAGCAGAATGAACAACTCAAGTACTTGATCATAATGAGACACTTAATAAAGCCAGAGGGTAAATACTATGATGTCACCCAGTGTGACATGAAGCTAATCCATCTATCCACCCCAATTCTATATGATTTTTAATGATACATTAACTATAATAATCGGGCCTTGAATTTTCATTATTTGATTTGATTAGCTTGAATTCACTTATTGATTAATATATTTAACAATAAGCATCTTTTTATATTAACTTTTTTAAGAAAAAATATTTTATTTTTATTTATGTGTGTCTGTATGTGTGCCCAAAGAAGTGAAAAGAGGGTATTGCATCTCCTAGAGTTGGAGGCATAGGCAGCTGTGAACTGTGTGGGTGCTGGGAATTGAACTCAGGTCCTCTGCAAGAGCATCACAGAGCCTTCTCTCCAGCCCTAGATCACTTTTCAGTACATTTCCTTTTCCTTTTGTGATAAATGCCTAGACACAGAAGAACAATAAGATTTCTTTAATTCTTTTAGTCAAACCGCCTTCAGAATAGATCTATATGTCTTCCTTACAGATGTACCTGTTTCCTTATGGCTCTATCCAATTACGTTTATTGGTGGTGGTGTCTCGTTCGTTCCCAGCTGCCCAAACCATGAACTAATCACTCAGAAACTATATCATTTGTAATACTGTTTGGCCAATAGCTAAAGCATATTTCTAGTTAGCTCTTACATCTAAATTTAACCTATTTCCGTTGTTTTATATTTTACCACAAGGCTGGTGGCCTACTAGCAAAGTTCCACCTGGCAGCTCACATCTTTCTCCTCTGGTGGCTACATGGCATCTCCTGACACCACCTTTTTTTGTCTCAGCATCAATATAATTTTCCCCACCTAGCTCTACTCTGCCCTATCACAGGCCAATGCAGATTCTTTATTCATTAACCAATAAAAGCAGCATATATACAACAGGACTGCCTACATCATACATTATCTTAAATTTTTTTTGCTAGCTTTCAAAGTATAATGACATCTGACTGGTTATTTTATAAATGTAGAAATCCTCATTTTATAAATGTCTTGAATATTTACCATAATTTGTGAATAGTATAAGCAAAGATTGTCCAGCAAGGTTGTTCTCTCTCTTATGCAGAAAGCATCACTGGTCCAATAGTCAAACAATCCTAATGAGAGAGGCACTCACTATCAATACTGCGATAATGGTGCTATTTGATCTTTCTAAGCAGTATTTGACCTTTGTGAGATGTTGGAGAAGATTTCGAGAACTGACATTAACAATGAAGATAACAGCATACAATGACATGAAGCTCACTATCTTCCCAAGACAACAGATTAGATATAGTAATACAATGACCTTTAGTGAGAGTTATTATTTTCATTTTAAAGGGAGAATAAAGTCATAATGCTCAAACCCAGTAAATAAAAGGAGTTAGGATTTCATTTAAACTGGGTAGTTGGTAGCACACGCCTTTAATCCCAGCACTTGGGAGGCAGAGGTAGGTGGATCTCTGAGTTTGAGGCCGGTCTGGTCTTCAGAGTGAGTTCCAGGATAACCAGGGCTACATAGAGAAACCCTGTGTCAAAAAATCAAAAAAGATTTTATTCAAAGCTAGTTGAGTAGTGGTGGTATATGCCTTTAATTGGGAAGCATGGGCAGGTGGATTTCTGTGAGTTCAAGGCCAGCCTGGTTGACAGAGCAAGTTTCAAGACTGCCAAGGCTACATAGACTTGTCTAGAAAAACCTGTTTAAACCCTGTCTAGAAAAACAAAACAAAGCAAAAAGATTTAATTCAAAGCTAACTGCTATAGTGGGACATGTCTTGAGGGATACTCCTGAACCCTGTCTGGTGTTCACGCTAGCCTTCAATCTTCCAATCCTGATCCTCACCAGATGGAAATTGTTCCATCAGCACACAAGCCCCAGGATGACTCAGGCAATTAAGAATCTTTGGTTTTAAACCTTTATAATCTCTATTTCTAAAGCTAAATCACCTTACAGTTTTGGAACTAACCAACTCATAGTGTTCACAGACCTAAGGTGTTCAGTATATGTAGAAAAATAAGATTGCCCGAGGTTGGGAACCCATCCTGCATCCCCAGTAATTGTTTACAACAGAGCTTTAAAGCAAATAAGAAATGGTGCATTTTTCTCCCATATCCTGGGTAAAATGGTGATGCTTAATGTCCAAATGTGTTGTAACAAATGACTACCAACAAATCTCGAACCAAGGTGCTTTTGTTTCCACCATTTTAAAAACAAGAGAACTTTTCTTTCTCCCTAGCACTTCGGTCAGATGACCTAAGCTGTGCTGAAGGTTGCCTGAGGTTCTGACAGGCAGAGTGAGGTAATCATCAGAATCCTTACTTGCATCTCCATGTTTATAGCAGAATTAATTCAAAAGAGGCAAGAAACGGAGCCAGCTTAGAGGTCCATCAACAGATGAGAGAATGTGGTACACATAACAAAGGCATCACATTCAGCTGTACAGACAAAGAAATCATGGTATTTTATGGGAGCAGGTGGAACTGGAAATCATCATATTAATCAAAATAAACCAAGACTCATAAAGACAGACATTGTATGTTTTCTCTCATATGCAGAATCTAAATTTAGCTACATATTTTGCGTGTGTGTACAAACATATGTATCTATGGCATGAGAGCTCAGAGGAGCAGTGACTGGGAAGGAGTGAGAGAATAAATATGCACAAAGAACAACAATACAGATGAAATGTCATAAAAATTTTGTATACTAACTGAAAAAGTTAATTTAAAAGAAAAGTGTACCAAAACTGGGAGGCGGGCTTAGAAGCAAATGGGAAATATTGTGGAACTCTGGGAAAGAGAAACTTACCGTAAAAAATTAGGCACATTGAGGACAAGAAGGTATCTTTATCAGGACAACAGACACACAAAGGGCTGAGTATCCATATCCTTTGTTAGTTAAGAAAAAGGATAAACTAGCATATAAAAATTTTTATGTTCAAATAATTATCTTTCAGCTAAAAATTTTTATAAATATTAATCATTTATAAAGAGGTTAATTCCAAGAATCTAATATTTAGTCATTAAAATAAAAACATTTAGCATCAGTTACATACAACTGTAACTACTACAGCAATATAAACCAGACTTAAGATCATAGTTTTGTGACAATGTCAATGAAGAACATACATGATTCATATATTTTACATAAACATTAGAAAATTGTACACAAAATCTGTAACTAAGGCATAAGATCTAATGAACCTAATATCCACTTATATTTAACAATTTGATTTTTGTTTAAAAATGTATGTGAAGTAAAGATCTAATATTTAGGTCTTTAAATGGGCTGAGAAATTTGGAATGTTGCTGGTAACAAGTGTTTGCATGAGCAAGTGTTCAAGTTGCTCAGAGCTTCAAGTTACCCAGGGCAGAAATAAGCTGTGCAAAACATTTTACATTGGATCTCAGGGAAACAAACTATCTAAAGCCTCGGGGTTTCTTTTTCGAATTTCTGAGACACTAAGATGAAGTGAGAAACAGGCAAAGCAAACCATGTGACTTCCCAGCTTGCTTCTATTTTGAGCAAAATAACTCACACCATTTTTGCAGTGATAATACACTAAAGTCCTCAGTTCCTAAGTACAACTAAATACCATCAACAAAACAGTAAATCACACAAAATCAAGAGCTAGAGATGTGAAATAAATTATAGGACAAGCAAAATAGAGTCATTTATACATACATCTATTTATTTTTAAATTTTTTTTCTATTACTTGTCTCAAAGCAGATCTATGGCTTAAGAAATATTTTGGTGTGTGTTCAAATACCAAACACTAAGAAATAAGTGTATGTGTCCCAAAACCCATAATAGTAGTCTTATTCTTTTTTATTTTAAAGACTTATTTATTTATTATGTATACAGTGTTGTGCCTGCATGTATACCTGTAGGCTAGAAGAGGACACCATATCTCATTACAGATGGTTATGAGCCACCATGTGGTTGCTGGTAATTGAACTCAGGACCTTTGGAAGAACAGTCAGTGCCCTTAACTGCTGAGCCATCTCTCCAGCCCCTAGTAGTCTTATTCTTAACAAACTGTGTATCCTGGCAGTAGTGGCACATACCTTTAAGACCAGGCAGAAACAGGTCGATCTCTGTGGGTTCAAGGCCAGCCTGATCTACACAGTGAGTTCCAGGATGGCCAGAACTGTTACACAGAGAAACCTTGTCGCAAAATAAAACAAAACAAAACAAACAACAACAAACACCCAAAAACAAGAACAACAAAAACCAAAACAAACAAAGCAAAACTGTGAAAACAATCCACCATAGGAGAACAAACTGTGTTGTGTTTTTACGCACACAGCAGTATTCCAATTTGATCTGCATGGTGTGTATATACGTTCATACATATGTAAGAATGCAGCAACTTACAGATTTTTGTGCTTTACCACATGTAAATTATACCTCACTGGGAGGAGAAAAGCTATAGAGTTGGTAAATGAAGTGTGCTTTCAAATGTAGGCACCTAATCCCAGAAGCCACTTTTCATAACGGGATCAAGAGTCACAGGGTAAATGGGAACCTGGCACTGCACCACCAGGCATTTCAGTCTCACTAACCCAAGCACTTCACACCTAAAGGTCATGCAGTGACCCCACCCTTCTCCCAAGATTTCATTGGTTCTGTACTCACAAAATCCAGCTATTTTGAAAATCCTCTTCCTTTTTCTCTTTGTTTTCCCACAGAAGATATGACAATAAATGATGAGTTATTTTATGCTGAGAAAGGGGGCTTTAAATTAATTTGCAAGAACCATTTGCTAGGAGCCAATTCATCAACAGCCCAATTTGCTGAATGTATCAAATTTAAATTCATCCCTTTAAAAAGATTTCAGTGAAATTTCAGTACACTGATTTTTACTTTGCTTCATAGCAACTTTAAGACTATTTAGTTTGCAAAAAAGCAGAGTTTTAGGATAAGTTAGCATTCCCATAAATATATTCAATAAATGTGAATATATTCTTTATAATATTCATATTCATGAATATAGCCTCCTTATGAATACATTCATGAATACATTCTTCTTTGCCCTGTTGGGAAAACTTTCTAATACAGTTTAAAATTAATGAACATGAGTATATTCATGAATATTTTTATAAGTTTATATTCATATTCATGAACCATGTTCTTGACCATATTAGGACATTTTAAAATCTAGTTTAAAATTTAATGAATATCAATATATTCACTAAGAATATAGTCATGTCTTCATCAGCATATATTCATATTCATAGCCTGTATTCTTGACCATATTTGAAAATCTTAGAACTCAGTTTTAAATCTAATAAATATTAATAGATTCATTTGGAATATATCCATAAGAATGCACTCATATCCCTTGAATATGTTTAAAAACAGTACTCTTGCAAGTCAACTAATACATTTAATTAACAAAATGAACATTCTGAAAAGAGGGGCTTATATCTGGTAAACTGACTTACTTCTATATAGATGGACCTTTCTAACTATAAATCAGCCAGGCCTGGAGACAGCAAATACAGAAGGCAAATTGGTCTCTTCCTTTCCTGCCTTAGAACATATATATAAGCTTTGTGGCCTTTGAATCCAGGATTTTAACAGTAGCCCCTGGGCTGCCCTGTTTTCAATCTTGAAGTGGGAATTGCATCCGTTTCTCTGGTTCTGAGGCCTTCAGAGTCACAATACTGGCATCTCAGGGCCCCCAGCTTGAATATAGTTGGTCATGGGATTTTCCAGCCTCTATAATAAATAATGTGAACCAATTCCTAAAAATGTCCCCTCATATCCCTATGTACATATTCTAGTGACTTTCTATCCAGAGAGTCCAAACAGACTTCCCTATCTGGGTGACCCATACTGGCAGCCTAGTTTATGTGTTACTTGTTCATATAATCACATTTACACATATGTTCATATGCAATACTAACATTTTATTAACAAATAAATCATATATTTTCTATATCTTTTATATGTGTATACATGTATCCATTCTAAGCATATGTGCACATGTAAACATATGACTGGAGTCCCTCCAGTCAGGTAAGACAGGCAGTGCTACAGGAAGTACTCTCAGAAATCTCTAAGAAGAGTGTGATTTCCAGGACTAGTTAACAAGAACGTGACATAGTGACAGGGAAGCTGGGGTTCTATGTAAACCTAGAAGCATAGCTGTGCTTCCCTGTGTGTGAAAGTCAGAGGTTAATTTTGGGATGTCTTCCTCATTTGCTTTTCCACCTTACTTTTGAGACAAGGTGTCTCAATGAACCTGGAGCTTACTGTTTCAGCTAGACTGGCTGGTCAGAGAAGTCCAGGGATCTGTCTCCACTTGTGCAGTGACACAGCCCTTGCTATCTTTATTGAAACATACAGTGGTGAACTCACAGTCAACAAATATAATTAATTTTATTTTGTTGTCAATAGCCACTCTATCAAGATGTATTTTATATACCATATTTCATGCATTATACATTAATTTCAGTATATAATTCAATTGTTGTTGTTGCTGTGTGTTTGCAAAATGATCACCACAATCAATTCTGGAAGACTTTTAAATAAATGTGGTAATGGATGCTTATAATTGCAGTACTCAAGAACTACAGAAGTTTTTATTAACTTTCTCAATTTCAAAGACAATTTCTTTCATTTTCTTGCTCTGGACATTATTCAAGATAAAACTTCCATTTATACAACTTTGGAGATATCTTCTATGAAACAGTAGGGATTGTGCAGATACTCTTTCTACGCCCCCTCCCCCTCCCCGCCTCCCCGAGGCTACCCTGTCACATCCTAGTCCTAGAAACCTTGTTAACTAGTCCTGGAAACCATGCTCTTCTTAATTTCCGAGACTCCTCCCTGTAGCACTGCCTGTTTTACCTACTGGAGGAACTCTACTGTCTCTCCATATGAACCCCGCTGTCAGTTACAAGTGCTGAGGTAACCTATACCTCCCTGTGGTTCCATCACACTCTTTAGTAACGAGTTAGTTCCTGATACCAAAGTGGTCCTATTTATGATGTTTCCTTCATGATTATGGCTTCTTGTCCTGTGCCTATTACATAAAGTGGGCATGTCAGTCTCATGGGTATTCACTTATTTTTACACTTAACATTAAATCTAGCCTTTAATCCCATCACTCAGAAGGCAAAGGTGGGTGTAGGCCAGTCTGGTCTACAGAGCAAGTTCCAGGACACCCAGGACTATACAGAGAAACCTGTCTCAAAAACCAGAAACAAACAAACAAACAAAATGAACCTAAAATTCTACTTAGAATTTTAGTGAATAAGCTTGGTGTCCATGTTTTTCTATATGGTTATCCAACTGATCTGCACCACTCATTGACAGGATCATAGATGCATGAGCTTGTTTATAGATTCGCATTGGTTTGTTTATCCACTTAATTACACAATTTTCCAACAAATCTGGATATCCTCTACAGAGAAGCAGAGGGCAATCTTATAACCTGTAAGACCTGTATCTACAAAATCTAAACTATATGCAATCTTGCTCATTAGAACAAAAGGACAGTGACCTTGGTTCTACAGCTTTGTCCTCTGTCTTTACTGCTTTTAGTCATTCGTATAGCTATATACTTTTTGTAATAAATTCAATGATCTGTCTCCCTCACACGTGCACACACATACACCTCTCTCTCTCTCCACACACACACACCTCTCCTTCCCTTCCCCTCTCTCACAAACACACATACGTGTTTCTCTCTCACACACACACCTGTCACCTCTCTCTCTCTCTCTCTCTCTCTCT
>LOEQ01003926.1:286588-300599 GCA_001685075.1 Bramus lutescens
ACAAGACTTAAACTAGTTAGGATAGGATAATTATTGAATATATTTGTTCTTATTTTATATAATTTTGTATTAGTCTTAGAAGTCCCTTATTTAAACAAAAGGGGGAGGTGCTGTAGGAAGTCTTACAGCCAGTGGTTATCTGCCCAGTGTAGCGTGGCCTCGCATGCCTCCGCTCTCTTTTCCCAGCTGTGGGATTTGGTTTCTGATCTTAGTTCAAGCAGAGGGTCCTGATTTGTGAGTCTACCCCTAAATAAATAGCCATCTATTTCTCAATTCTGAGCTAGTGTGTGATTTCTTTTAAGTTACCTTCTTCACACTTGCACTCATATGCATACATACCCCAACACATGAACATGTAACACATGCAACACACAACACACTTCATATTCTGCATCTGGATATTCAATTATTCAAATATTATTTTAAAAATTATTCTTGGCCAGGTAAGACCAACCCAACCTCCCAAATGGCTGAGATAAGGGACCATATCCTGAGATTGAGCCCAGGCTAGGTAACAGTAAAACTGTCTTTAAAAATTATCCTTTTCCAGTGAATTACCTTTACACCTTTGTTGAAAATTAATGGGTTATTTCTGGGGACAGTTCTGTTCGCCATGTTATTTCACTATCTATTTAAAATAATAATGTACAAACATGTTTACTGTAACATAATGCATCGAGGAATTAAATATAATACAACTGCATTTTTTCCCAAAATGACTTTGTTCAGCTAAGTCCTCTGCATTTCTGAAGAGGTATGAGTACCAGTTTGCTCATTTCCACCAAATAATTTGCTGAGGTATGAACTAAGCTCACATGGAAACCAAAGTGTCTACCTGGGGAAAACTAATCTCTTAACTGCAGACTGTTCAATACATAAACACACTATATCACTTGATTTATTTAAGCTTTTACATTACTATCAGCTGTGCATTATAATACAAAGTGTAGAATCTCATGTATATTTTTTTTACCTTTATGTCTACACAATTACTTTTTTTGGATGCTCTTGTATATTGTACATCAAATTTCAATGCCTATTTTTTGCTAATCTACAGATAGGCATTTGAGTTTTATATGTTTAATTTATATTCTGCAATTGTCTCAAGCTGAGAAGTTTTAATATTGCTTTTAACGATGTGGCAAAATCCTGTTACTAGTGAATACATAAGCATTAGTTCTTCCTTCCTAACCCTGCATCACATTTTCTCTACCATCTCAATTTTTCTTCCCTAATCTCACTGACTAAAAACTCTAGTAAAAAGCTGAATGCCCCTTATCAAACTTCCGCCATTTCACTATTAAAAATGAAGTTAAGTATACAATTTTCACAGATATGCATTTACCAGGGAGACAAGACCCCTTGCTCCCCTCATCTCAGACAGTAGTTGTTTTTATTCAGGAATGGATATCCAATTCTGTCAATAGTCTTTTCTGCTTAGATGGTAACATAATTTTCCTTTTTAATTGTTTATATACTAAACTACATTTCTGGAATCATAAGTGTTCAGCCAACCTTATGATTCCTGGGGGTAAACCTCCTTTGCTCATAATACATTTTCCTTTTTTTTAATTTTCTGAATTTTGTTTGTAATAATTCCACTAGGAGTTTAGCTATATTTATGACAGAAACCAGTCTATAGTTCCGACATGTAGTATCTATGCTATACAATCCCTGGGAAATATTCACCCTATTAACATCCTAGAGGTTGTATGCAACTTATATTATCTCTTCCTCAAATATTTGGAGGAATTTCTTGAGCCTACCCATTTTTCTGTAAGTTTTTTTTAAACTACAAATGCATTTTCTATGACAATGACAATGATAAGTGGTCTGAAGGTTTAGAGTTATTGGTCACCAATTTCACCAGTGCAAAATTGAGCCTGGTGATCTCTTGCTATCTTTTTAGTATCTATAGATTGGTTTTATGTTCTCTCTCTCTCTCTCTTTCTCTCTCTCTCTGTCCCTCCCTTCCTCCCTCCTTCCCTCCCTCCCTCTCTCTCTCCCTCCCTCCTCTGACCCCTCCTGCCCAATACAGGTGGTCAGGATTTCTTTTTGTTCTTTTGTCAGACTGGGAAGTATATTTTTAAAGTTTTCTATAACTATCAACAAGTTTCTCAAAGAACTCATTCTTTTACTTATATAGATTTATGTTTTCCTAAATGTATATATGTATACCATGTGTGTGCCCAGTGCCCATGGAAGTCAGGAGAGGACATTACATTCATTGGACAGGGTATTATGGGTAATTACAGACTACCACATGCATGCTGGAAACCAAACTCCAGCCCTCTGCAAAAGCAGCAATTGCTTTTAACTGCTAAGCCATCTCTTCAGCCCCCAAAGAACTAATTCTTGATTTTCTTTCTTTTCTGTTTCTATTTTCTTTTTCAGATTTTGGTTCTGATATTCTACTTTTTCAGTTGTCATTTGCTTTTTTCTTGAACATTTTTTTATAGGCTGGAAGCTGAAAACTATTCTGTTTATTTTATATAGATGGCTCCTAAAATGTTCTTTTTGCTGCTTCTCACAAATTTGTGTGCTTTTGTTCTGTTTGGGTGTTTGATTCTGAGACCAAGTTTCAGGCTGTGTAGTGATCTTCCTGATGTTTCCCCAATGCTGAAGCTGTGCTTTCATTCACCTAAAATCACTCCTGTTACCTCACACCCCCAAGGCAGGACTCATCATGTTATCCAGGCTAACTAGACTCAAGTTCTTGAATTCACATGACCCTATCTTAGGCTCTCAGATGCTGGGACTATTGGGACCCACCATCACCACACTGGCTCCACCTTCTCTTTTTCCTATTTGACCTAAAGGTTATTCAGAACAATGTTGTTGCCTTTTTAAATATTTAAGGATTTCTTAGAAATCTTTCATTATTTTCCAGTATTCATCTATAGTCACAGAACTACTTTACATGACTCAAATATTTCCAATTTATTAAGATGTATGTACTAAGTAATTTTAAAGGCCAGAATGTATATTTTTTCTGTCAATGTTCCATGTGAACCTGTACAAAATATGTGTTTGCTATTACTAAGTGAAATGTTCTATAACTATCAATTACATGAAGTTGGCTGATAACTTATTTGGTTTATTCTTCTGCATTCTTGCTGATTTTCTGACTTCTTATTCTATCGATTATTTAGTAATTGATATATGATAATTTGTTTTAAAATTTGATGACTTCCAGTTAATCTCTCCCTACACGCTACCCTTTTTCCTTATACTTCTGATGTCACATCTAGAGTCTGTAGACAAATCCGAGGTCATGAAGATTCACTTCTTTTTACTTCCCAAATGTTTTCTAGTTTTAACCCACACCTAGGTGGTTGATCTATTTTGAGCTACTGCTTATGTAAGGAGTGAAAGACAATTATAACATGATTCTTTTGCATGCAGAAATACAATCACTCCAGCATAACATGATTAAATCATTCTTTCCACCACTGAGTAGACTTAGCACTCACCTTAAAAGTCCACTGAACACAGATACTACTATATTTATAGACAGTCACTTTTATTCCATTGGCCCTTATGTCACCATTACATGGTTTCATTAAAGGTCTACAGCAAGTATAAAAATCATGATCCATTAGTCCACTAACTTTGTTGTTCTTTTTCAAGACTATTTGGGGTATACAGGGATCCTTGCAATTCCAAATTAATGCAGAGATCTAGTTTCCGTTTTAAATTGTTGTTATAATTTTAATAGGGATAGTTTTGGAAACCCTGACTCATTAACACTATTACATTCCCACCGATGAATACAGAATGGATTTCCATTTATTTATGAATCCTTTCCTGCAGCAATATTTTCCAATTTGCAGTGTACAAGTCTTTAGTACCTTGGTTAAATTAAAGTCAATGTATTTTATTCTGTGAGAGGCTACTGCAAATGGAACTGTTTCCTCTTTTCTGGGTTCTGTGTGCTCTGATCATTTTCCCTCCTGTGAGCAATGATGGTTTCATTTCCCATGAGCTTTACTGACTCTGTGAATGTCAGCTTGACCTCCTCAGACTCCAAGTTCCACCTTCTTAAATCTGGCAGCTAGTGTGGTGAGACTGTATTGGGTTTGTCATATTTGTTGGTCACTTCTCAAGAGACCATTATCCTTGTTATCTGATGTTCAGTATCTTAAAAATCACTGTCAAAGATCTCCCGAATAAATTGAGACTGTGAGGATCAAGGGAGAGTGTAGAAGGGGAGGGGGTGGAAAGGGGAGCAGGGCGGAGAAAAATATGTAGCTCAATAAAAACAGTTAAGAAAATCACTGTCAAAATATCTTACCAATTTTGTTCATCATTCAGATGGTGTGATCATCAAAGTTAGGTGTCCACTTGACTATTGCATACTTGGACATCTGGTCAAGTATTATTGTGCATGTATACAAGAGTAATTCTGGATGAAATTAACATCTAAACTGAGTAAAGCAGACTGTCCCCATAATGTTAGACTCATCCAAACAAACAAATAAGACAGAGTAAGAGGAAACTCTTGCTGCTTTCACCTGATGCTGTAGGAGAATGCTCTTATACACTGTAAAAATTTGTCACTCAAATTAGTTTAATTAAAATACTGACTGGCCAGCAGCCAGGCAGGAAGTATAGGTGGGATGATCAGAGGAGAATTCTGGGAAGAGGAAAGGCTGAAAGTCAGTCCTCACCCAGATGCAGATGAAGCAGGATAAGAATGCTGCACTGAGAAACAGTACCAAGCCCATGGTTAAGCACAGATAAGAATTAAGGGTTAAATTATAAGAGGTAGTTAATAATAAGCCTGAGCTAATAGGCCAAACAGTTTATAATTAATATAGGCCTCTGCGTGTTTCTCTGGGACTGAATGCTGTAGGACTGGGTAGGAAAAAGGTTTCCATCTACAACCTGAGACACCTCTTCCCTGTCCATGAATGGAACTGGAGCACCAGCCCTTCTCAGGCCCCAAAATCTGAAGTTTCCAATGGGAATTCATGCCATCGGCTTTCCTAGGGATCCAAGATACTATGATTTCCCTGTGTTCATAATCTCCTAAATCAATTCTTTATCATAATAGATGTCTTCACAAACCAAAAGAAACACAAACACACACCAAAAAACAACAAAATTTCCAACCTCTCCCAACATGACGATGCTGGTTTTGTGTCTGGGTACAGTGCTCCCAGTCATACTGCCGTTGCCTGAAGTGTATGTCTGCTGCATTTCTAAGACAGTATTTCATTATTAGGTGAGTGATTACAATAGTCACAAATACCTTTTCCACATTCTTCTACAAGATTTGTACTTCCGTCATTGCTACGAGGCAAGGTTCTTTATACTTCATGAATAAAATCAAACCTATAAAGTGGGGAAAGTAGTATGGAAAATAGCGAACAGTACACACACTAGAACAAAGCACTTTACAGTTAACAAGATATTTCCATATATTTATTTCATGCTCTGAACAACCACAAGGCTCAACAGTTAGACAGTTGTAGTTTACAGCACTGCTATCCAAACCAGTTCAGAGAATACAAGATTTACCTAAGACCAGACAGAAATAAATGCTGTGCAGCACACAGCTTTGATCCCAGCATCTGAGCATTAAAGACAAAAGACCCTAAGTTCAAAGCTAGTCCAGGCGAAACAGGGAGAAAGTAATCTATGAAACAACAACAATAAGTTAAAGAAACAATAAAAACAACAACAACAAACTCTCGACTAAAAATTCTAACTGTTCTACAATCAAGAAACAAAGGCTAGGAAGGGGAGCCTGTGATTCAGAAGCAGTCAGATAAGTGTGAGACCTCCCTTCATGGACTTCCTTTGACTCAATTGACCCTACCATTTGTTCACTGTCCTCTATACCCTGTCCTCATTTCTTTCTTATGCATTGGTCTTACCCACTTTGTCCAGTAGCCTTTTTTTTTTTTTGAAACATGAGACAGGGTGTTTTTCTGTAGCTTTGGATCCTGTTCTGGAACTAGCTCTTGTAGACCAAGCTGTCCTCAAACACAGAGATCTACCTGCCTATGCCTCCTGAGTGCTAGGATTAAAGGTGTGTGCCACCACCATCCAGCATCTAGTGCCTCTTAAATTTTATGTGCACCAAAATAATCCAGTAGGCTTAAGAAACAGTTTCATCCTCAATGGTTCTCAATCAGCAGGCTTCGGCTGGCACCTAAGTATTGGGTCCAGGGACCACACTTGGGTAACAGTACATCTCTTCAAATCTCTAATTCCTTCTGTCCTCAGCTTTAGTCTCACAGAAAAAATAATAGGTAAGCAGAAGGAAGATTCTGTCTACTTATCCTAACACCCTACCTATTTCAAAGTATTGCTAAACTGCAAAGACCCTCCTTGCTTGTCCTTGAACATATCAATCTGTCCCTACTTCAAACATTTCATACTGGCTCCTTAAAATGCTACAGATAGATGATATCTGTGTGATTTGTCCCTCCTCTTAAATTCCACCTAAGTGTCTCCACAGAAATGTTTTTCTAGACTGAACTACAAAATCAGCAAACCTTAGGACTAGAGAAATGGCCCTTTAGTTTAGAGCACTGGCTGCTCTTACATAGGACCTGGGTGCAGCTCTCAGCACTCCCACAGTGGCTCACAGCTGTCATTAGTCCAAGGGATCTATCTGAGGAGCTCTTGTGATACCTGCAAGCACCACATACATATGTAGTGCACATACACACATGCAGACAAAACACCAATACACATAAAATAAAAATGAAAACATTTTTAAAAGATTAGAGAACCTTTCCAAATGTACCTGATGCTATCTATCTTAACCTGAGCTACTAAACCATCATCTGATAGTTTACCCAAAGGACTGTCTATGTTCAGCTATGTGGACACTTGGAGTACAAAGGAGAAGTTCTCCAATTCTCTGTTAGAAAGAGAGGTGTTAAGGTAAGAAAATAAACAGTGCGTGCAACCCATTAATCTAAGATATGTTTCCATGAAATAGAACAAGAGTATAGTGCTGTGGGCTCAAGCACAGGATCCTCAGATGCAGAGCAGACTAACAGCAGGGCAGAACCAGTGTAGACCTAAGAAACTGAGCACTTGCCCAGTATCCAGACAGTCTTGGGTTCAACCTCCAGTAGTAAATAAAAATAAGTTCTCAGAACAAAAAGATTCATACAATTTTTTGTTTTAAAAAGGTGTCTAGGGCTAGGAAGATGACTCACTGTGTAAAAGTGCTTGGGCACAACACTCGCCTGACAACTTGAGTTCAGAACCCCAGAACTCAAGTAAAAGTCAGACTTGGTAGCACAAACATCTATAATTCCACAGTAACACAATGAAATGAGAGGTGGAGATAAGAGAATTTAAGAAGTTCAGAGGCATTCGGCTTGGCTGTTGTGGCAGCAAAGAGAAGCTATCTCAAGCAAGGTGAAAAGATCACGACAGATGCCTGAACAGATTAAGGTTGTCCTCTGCACCACATAAGCACCACAGAGCATGCACATCCCTTCACAGACACCAACACACAAATGAGAATACACACATTCTCTCCCTTTCTCCTTCCTACATACATGAAATGTGTAACATCTTCCCCGCCACACACACACAAAAATTATGTACTAGGAGTTTATCCTATGCAGGGTGCTATGGAGAAACAGTTTATACAATTATCTAGACCTTTTATACATATCCAAAAATATCCTGACAGACTTGTGCAGTATAAAAGTACCAGTGAATGGTCTATACTCAAGCATGTTTGGACTGTACTAATTATACTCACCGGGTTAACAAGAAGAATGATAATAAAGGACAAGAAATTAGGAAGGGGATGTAAGAGGGCATCTCTGAGGAACTGGAGGGGGGTGTAAAAGTGGGTTGAGTGTAATCAAAATAGATTGCATGCATGTATGAAATTCTCAAAGAACAAACAATATTATAGTTTAAAAATATCATCCAGTCTTTTCCTAAACAATTACAGTCTTTCTTACCTTACCAATAACTGGCCCTATAGATCCCCTAAAGTCAGGGTCTTATACAATCAAATATCAGCTTTCAGAAACAAACTTCTGAGGAAGATGAGACCTACTTCGTTAACTTCCAATGCACTCTTAGGTAAATTATAGCTTATACTGAGATCCAGGGCTGCCTGGTTCATGGCAAGCAACCACTGTGTCTTATTAACATGTCCTCAGGTGAGCTTATGGACATATTCACAAGTCATTTTCTTCATAGCAACTGTTCAAAATCCTTTCTCCCTGGTCTTAATATTCAATTTCACCCTCACTCCCCTCTCCATATTTAGCAAAAAGCCTTCACTCATATGAACAGGCACACTATAGAACAAGTTGAGTCTTAGCTGAGCAGTGATGGTGAACACCTTTAATCCCAAGGCAGAGGCAGGTATATCTCTGTGGGTTCAAGGCCAGCCTGCTCTGCAAAGTGAGTTCCAGGACAGTTAGGACTGCTACACAGAGAAATCCTGCCTTGAAAATCAAACAATCAATCAATAAAATTTGGGCACCTCTCCCTGTACTTCAAGCTTTGCTCTTGTTCTTACAAACATTCTTCTTTGCCATGTCGTTTCATGCAAATGGCAATCGATGTATGATTCTTTTCCATGATTTGTATCTCTTTCTTTGCCTTTCATACACATCGGGACTTCTGGAACATCACAGTGACGACACCCTTATCTTTGCTGACTTAGCCTGCTGGTCTTCAATGTCTCTTTCGTAGCACATACCTCTCAGCATTTCCACACTAAGATGTGCCTGGCTACTGGCTTCCCATAATCATGTTTATTTTAATATCATAAAGACAAAATAGCCACAGGGAGTCAGTTCCAGACTGTTACAAAACCTCTTCTCTATTTTTTAAAAATCTTTATCACATACAATTTTTGATAAGACTTTAAACATATCTACATTAATTATCCTTTCAAAAAATGTTTTTACATAGCTGGAGAGATGGCTTATCATGTAAAGGCCTAACAACCCGAGTGTGATCACATGATGGAAGGAGAGCACTGACTTCTACAGGCTACCCTCTGACCTCTAATATGCAACATGGCATGTGTGCATCAATTCACATGTAACAAAAGAAGTCAAAAATATATTTGTTAAAGTTTACATTTTCTGGGCATTTTAATCAAAAGCAGCTAATTGTTGAAAGGCTTACTTCAGTGTTTTTTTAAATTACTGAATGATTTTTTTGTCCTAACTATGAATGCAGCCAATGTTTGATCATTTCACAACAGCATAGTAAAGGTAAGTGGCCTTATAAAACTGAAAAAAAAAATTAAACTGAACCATATTATTTAACTAGTAGCTAAGAGTCAAATAATCTTATATTAAAATCTTATTAGAAAAAAAAATATCAGCTGTACAGTACAAACCAGCCAACAGAAAACTGATTTCAAAACCAATCTTAGGATGTTTAATAGTATAAACTTTTATGACACGACATTCAGCTGTTGTTTTACCTTCCAGCTAGACTGAATCAAATTCTAACCACCCTTATGGCATTGTACATATGCAGGCAGCAAATGCAATCCACTGAAGCAAAGCAGTGTGTGTAAAAGGGCTCAATTAAATGGTGGAGTGTTTCTTGTAAATTAAAGCCCTACTGAATAATCATCTTCCATGCAAATTATCTTTCTTGGGGTGTTCAACAATATGCCATCATCATATGTGTCTGCTTTAATATGTGCTTATTTGTAATGCTTGACATAATGAATTTCCCCTCTTTATTCCCTTGGAAATTAAAATGAGTGTAAGCTTTTTAATTTTTCCTTGCTAGACTGTTTTCGTGAAAACACCAGCAGGGATACACTGCATCTTTATAGCCTATAGTGCAAAATAATTATTTAATCACATGAACACTACTAGTACTTTTATATGAAAACTTTTTGAATAGATTTCATATGAAAAATACCCTGTCAATCTTTCCTCTCTCAAAAAAGTAAAATTTCCCAGAAGTTCAGCTCCTTCTCCTTATCACTGTCTTACACTTAAGTTCCTATTCTTACCAGTGGGGGAAAAAAAAGCCAGCTGGGCAATGGTGGTGCAGGCCTTTGATCCCAGCACTCAGGAGGCAGAGGCAGGTGGATTTCTGTGAGTTCAAGGCCAGCCTGGTGTACAGAGCAAGTTCCCATTGGAGGAGGGCCACTTGTTCATCCAGCCATCCAGAACCGAAATAACCACACAGAAACTCTATTAATTAAATCACTCCTTGGCCCATTAGCTCTAGCTTCTTATGAGGTAACTCTTACATATTAATTTAACTCATTTCTATTAATCTATGTATCACCACATGGCTGTGGCTTACTGGTTAAAGTTCCCAGCGTCTTTCTCTAGTGGGCTACATGGCTTCCCTCTGACTCCACCTCCTTTCTCCCAGCATTCCATTTAGTTTTTCCTGCCTACCTCTATTCTTTTGTGCTATCAGGCCAAGCCAGTTTTCTTAATTAATTAACCATTTGTATTCACAGCATACAAAGGGGAATCCCACATCAAGTTCCAGGACAGCAAGAGCTACATAAAGAAACCCTGTCTCAGAAAAAAAAAAAATAAGAAGACCATATGCTGAAGTACAAGTACAGAAGATTGAGACAGTTCATTGAGCCTAAATTTCATACACCATTGTACATTGTAGGGCTCAGTGGCCAAGTGTTTGCCTAGTGAGCACAAACCCTGTACTTGGGCCTAACACTAAAACAAATTGTAAACTGGGCAGTGGTGGTGTACACCTTTAATCCCAGCACTTGGGAGGCAGAGGCAGGTAGATCTCTGTGAGTTCAAGGCCAGCCTGGTCTACAAGAAAAAAAAAACCTAAATAAATAAATAAATAAAACAAATTGTATGTCCAGGGGGACATGATGGTTTATGCCTGAAATCCTAGTACTAGGGGAGTTGAAAGTCAAAGGACTGCTATAAGTTCAAGATCAGCCTGGGCTAGAGTGTGTCCTAACAGAACAATACAAAAAAAATTTTATGTTGTATGTGTGGATGAGTCAAAGTTGTTGCTATCCAGTTCTCAAGTACTAAATAAAGCTATAAGATAGTTAAAACTAAAAGATAGTGTCTCTGGGTAACACTTTTGACATTGCTGGGAGAGAAAGCTAGTATCCCACTGGGTACAAAGGGCTGGTGTCCCAGTGAGTACAAATTCAGTTCCCCTGGTGCTAATGCTTCACTTCTTGTAACAGCAAACAAGAACTCCCCATTCCAAAAAAAAAAAGAGACCAAAACACTCATTCATAGTAGTTTCTTACAACATCCACTTCTACACATCCTCTGCAGAATTCTTATTTACATATTATCAACCTCAACTCAGAAGAGAGTAATATCAAAGGCATTGTGGAAGAATCCAAGACACAAACCAGACCCTGGACCTGAGCCTGGCTTAGCAGGAGAGCTGAGAAGAAATGCTAATTCTGTACCATACTTTCATGATTCATGAGGGGCTCTGTGGAGGCAGGTTTCTTCCTTCTGCCCCCAAACACTTCTTCTAAAGTCATTAGTTTACCTGCTATGTCAGTAATAATAATTGCACTTTAAAAATAGCTTCTCAGAGAACTGTCACGAGGAAAAGTACAAGTAACCTCTAGGTTCATTTAAACACGACTGTTAATAAAAGCAATTATCACTGAGTGTGTAAGTACCTGAGACCTGGTAGGAACTTACTACAAAAAATCAGCACATTTAATAGCCATGTACAACTCACATCTTAGTCACAGTTATATGCCCACAGGAATCCTGCATCACAAGCTATGGTTCTACAAAGACCACAAATTTGTTTGTATTAAGCTAGAGAAGTCTTTAGAAATACAATCTCTATTTACAGCTGTCCTGTTACTCTTAAGACTGAACAGGTGTATTGTGGGCTACATATAAAATGTACCCTGAAAATGTTCATGCACTAAAGGCTTGTAAGCCAGTTGATGACTTTCGGGAAGTATCTGAACTCTGAGGGCTCTATATCAACCCTTTAATTGTGCTATACCTTGATGGCATTACAATACACAGTAGAGTCTTACAGAATGGGGCCTAGTGAGAGGAGGTAGGACACTGGGGCTTGTCTTTGAAGCCTTGTTTCCAGATCTATCCTATCCTCTGCTTCACAGCTGCCTTGAGATCAGCTCATTACAGGCCTAAAATCAATGGCGACATTAAGTAAAACTCTTAAAGATTTAGTACTGCGGATATAAAATTAAATAAAATCAGCATTGCAAAATTATTCCTATTTTTCATAATAAAAACTAGTCAAATTTTGCACAATCCCCAAAGTAACCACAAACACAAGCGAGATTAGAGATAACATACAGATATAAACTTATCTGTCCTTAAGTACCACAAAGAAATATAATCTCAGATTTATTTCCACAAATTTTCATAGCACACAGAATTAAACTTTATTTTCTCCATCTTTTCAATTTCACCAAACCATTACCACACTTTTGAAACTTGTAAATTATTTATTCTTAGTTAAATTCATTATGTGAGTTTAGTGCCTAGCATCTGAGGTCAAAGAATATCCAAATACCAGAATGGTGGTTGTTGGTGAAGGCTGTTTGTTTGTTCCTGGCTGCTTACAACCAAAATAATCATACCGAAACCATATTATTTAAAGCACTGCATGGACTATTAGCTCTAGCTTCTTATTGGCTAGCTCTTACATCTTAAACTAATCCATCTCCATTAATCTGTTTATCGCCATGTGGCTTTGGTTTACTGGGTAAGGATCCATCCCTAGCATCTGTTGCCAGCAGGGTTGCATGGCTTCTCCTGACTCCGTCTTCCTTCTTTGAGAATTCAGTTCAGTTTTCTTGCCTACCTCTAGTCTGCTAAACCACTGGCCAAAATATTATTCATTAAGCAATAAAAGCAACACATGTACAGAAGGACTTCCTACATCATTGTTTATTTTTTATTTAAACAGTAAAGGGGAAATGGTGTGGAGAGTCCTTCTGTATATGTGTTGCTTTTATTCGTTAATGAATAAAGAAACTCTTTGGCCTATGATAGGGCAGAATAGAACTAGCTGGAAAAACTAAACTGAATCCTGGGAGAAAGAAGGTGGAGTCAATGAGACAACATGGAGCTGCCAGGGGGGAAAGAGGCCAGGGACGGAACTTTACCCAGTAAGCCGCTGCCACATGGCGATACCCAGAATAATGGAGATAAACCCATCTTAGGATGTAAGAGCTAGCCAATAAGAAGCTAGAGCTAATAGACCAAGCAATGATTTAAATAATATAGTTTCTCTATGATTATTTTGTGTCTAAGAAGCAGGGAACAAAGGAGAAGCCTCCCCCAAGAGACTGGTGCACCAACGTGGGTAACTACATCCACATAAAAACCTGAGAGAACTGGAAAGGGAATTCTAGACACACACAAAAAAACTGAGTTTAATGCAGCTTCTTGCTCTGTTTGATAGAAGCAAGCAGAGGCATGATTCTTTTAAGAAAGGTCTTCCTGATTCAGCAGTAGCAAAACAAACAAACAAATAACTGCACAGTTTTGAAACAGTAGCTTTCGGCTTCCTGGGCCATGCTGCCAGCACAAACTCTGACCCTTTTGGGAAGTCTGGCCAAGGAACATTTAAATGGGGTCTGTGAGCACAGTGCTACAACTTGCTTAATGGCAACATAGACCAACCAGCTGTGCGCCTAAAAATGGAGCAATGTACATGGCTCTCAGAGGCAGCAACATGCCTCTGCCATGCTGGACTAGGCAGAGCAAGCAAGCAGGGTGGTGTTGGCCCTAGCCACACCCACTTAGCACTTTTTAAAAAAGGGTGCTTCTAGCCAGAAAATAATTACAGATATACAATAAAGACAGACTCAAATTAAAAAAAAAAGACCTCTAAATGTATCACTGTCTTGTGGTATGGGACAATGGTCTGTATTTTGTCAATTATATTTTAAATAAACACTGACTGACCAGTAGCCAGGCAGGAAGTATACACTAGACAACCAGACAGGAGTAGAGGTGGGCCAAAGAGAACAGGAGAATTCTGGGAAAAAGGAAGTCCTAGTCTGCAGTCCTGACCCAGC
>LOEQ01003927.1:29705-49797 GCA_001685075.1 Bramus lutescens
TGACTTTGAAGTTACAACCTGAAGAGTTTCTAAGTCTTTTCCTTTCCAGTAAGTGAGATGGTAGGGTGGTTCTATGGGCCAAGAAGGGGTGAGGTCACATGTGACCTACATGAAGTCACAAGGGAGTTGAGGCATGTTTTTATTATTAACAAAGTTTATAGTCTAATAGGACATTTATAGAAAATTACCAGTTTTACAGCTAGGTCATAATGTGACCATACTTGAAGGTTAAACTCTCTTGGGCCTTAAGCATGGATTGTTGATGTTTTAACTTTCCTACTTGAACTATTTCTATGAAAAAAGAATGTAGTCTGTATGTAATCAGTCTTTGAGGCAAAAATCCGCTCTTGTGTTGGCATTCTCGATTCTCAGATGGGGGGAGACTTTACTTTCTAGAGGGTTCTTTTCCTCTTGTGTGTCACCTTGACATCCTCAGTCTTTCCACCATGGGCATAGGGCTAGTCTTCCCTGCCCAGTGTCCCTGCTCACCTTTTTGGATCACCTACCTGCACCAGACTTAAGGCTGAAACTAGCCACACTTTGTCTAGAGAGGGCTACTAGCCTCTGGATATATTGGTTTTAAATCTAGATGTAAGTGTAGATATGACTTTATATGCAACAAAAATAGGATAGAAGCAATAAAACTACATCATTAACTTGGTGAAAAAAGATTTTGTTCATAAACATAATCAAAAGAGTGCTTTTCTGTAGTTTCCCTAACTTCATTGTAGGTTGAAATGAAGCTTAAATGTATCTCATGGAAAAATGTGTGTTGCCCGGAGAAGCTTTTCTGTCCATCCTCTTTTGAACCAGGCTTCTATGATACAGAATGAACAAAGAAACAAACAAATATAAAATCAGAGTTTGTGCAATTCATTTTTTGTTTGTTTTTGTGTTTGTGTTTTGAGATAGGCTTTCTCTGTAGCTTTGGAGCCTGTCCTGGAACTATAGCTCTTGTAGACCAGGCTGGCCTTGCCTGCCTCTGCCTCCCGAATGCTGAGATTAAAGGCATGTGCCACTACCACCTGGCTTAGAGTTTGTGCAATTTACAAATTTCTTTGACTCCAAAAGCACATTTTTTAACATTTCATGAATAACCATCAGATTTGTTTCCATTTTATATAGTCAAGGAAATAAAAGATCAAGAAAGATTGAGCAGTTTGCCCAAGTTCTTGAAACTAGCAACAATGGAACTCTTCTAACACCAAGTTTAATATTTTCACCAAAGTTACTATTTCCTTTGTATTGCTGGTTTGCTATCCAGGCCATGCTATTAGTAGGGTCAGAGGGTCTTTGAGCACAGAATGCTCCATGGAGAACCAGAAAATGTCTCCAACAGTTAATCTTGATCACTATCCCAAGAGTATTTTTGCCAATGGATGCTAAGAAAATATTAGACAGCTTTGAGATGTTTTTAAATTGTATTTTGAAGTGCTCAGTTTTAGGGCCAGTGAGTTGGCCCAGCAGGCAAAGGTTCTTTCTGCCAAGACTGAAGCCCTGAGTTCAGTACCTAAGACCCACATGATGGAAGTACAGAACCAGTTTTGGCAGGTGTCCTCTGACCTGTACATAAGCACCATATGCTATGCATATGCAACATGCATGAACGTGTGTGTATGTGCACATGTGCACACACGGTACAGATATATAAACATAGATAGTTAGATAGATAGATAGATGGATGGATGGATGGATGGATGGATGGATGGATAGATAGATAGATGATAGATATATAGAGAGGAAAGAGAATACAGAAACACATGTAAAAGATTTGTTTGCTTGCTTAGTTAATCTTCAGGCTTCTCACTGTAGGTTAAAACAAGTGAGTGAGGAAATTACTGAATGGATGATAAATAACATGTGGTACATTTGCATGGTGGACTTTTATTGAGCTGTAAAGAAAAATAAAACTGTGGCTAAGCAGGAAAACTGTCGGGACTGAGGCTTATGCCACACTGAGTGAAACAGGTAGAAGTCAGAAGACAAATGTCACGGGCTTTTCTCATGCGAGAATCTAGGTTTTATATATGTGACATAATATAAAGGGACTGGGGTGGGCAGAGCTACCATGCGTGAGTATCAGAGACTAAGAGAGGGTAAGAGATTGTTGAATAAAGGCAAAGTACTAAATCAATTGCATTTTACTCATTAAATTGTCCCAAGTATATTTAAAAACAATTAAAAGTAAGCCAGCACAAAAAACTGTTCAACCCCAATGAATTTAAAGCAAAATTGAAAAGTTTTCAAACTTTAAAGATATACTTTTTATTTCTGTGAAGTAAAGATTCCATAGAGAGCAAGAGAGAAGCCGTGAAAGCAGACATTTAAAAATACCACATTGGCAAGCAGGAGGCAGAGGCAGGCAGATCTCTGTGAGTTCAAGGCCAGCCTGGTCTACAAGAGCTAGTTCCAGGACAGGTCCCAAAGCAATGGAGAAACCCTGGCTCAAAAATCAAAAAAATAAATAAATACAATTAAAAATAAAAATACCGCATTGGAGAATGTAGTGTGAAGTCTGTGTTTCTGTTGTTCTGTTGTAGTGAAGAATTACAGCAGACTGGGTAGTTGTACCTCTGATAGTATCATAGATACTGCATTTTACCTTTGATAATTGGCTTATCATTGAAAGGAGAGCATCTCTACAGTAAAAGTAATATAATTACAAACCTCAGCACAGCTTCAAAAGGTCTCAACACTGCTTAGTTCCTGAACAAACCCCATGACCTTTGTAAAATAAGTCAAACTGTATTTTCCTCCAGGAGGTAATTCGTGTTCAAGGTATTATCACAGAATGGAGCACAAAAGATACAGGCAATAATATTGTCATGCACAAATCTAGCATCTTTAGAAGCAAAATACAGTAAAAGCCAGTCATTTAACATTGTGCTGTGGAGTTTCCTTTTAGATTCTTGAGATGGGGGGCATGCTGGGGCTAGAGAGATGGCTAACTGGTTAAGAGTTCATGCTACTCTTACAGAGGACCCAAGTTAGGAACTCATATCAGGTGCCCATGAACACCTGTAATTCTGTTTCCACACCTGCTTCTGACCTCCAGGAGCCCTGCTCTCATGTGAGTGCCTCCACCTCCCAAGTGCCATGATTGTTGTGGGAGCTCAATCCATTTAGACAATGACGTTTGGGGTGACTAGCCCCATGGGCATGGTTTTCTTTAAGATTACATTCATGTGTCTTCATTCCTGACTTCTAAAGTGAATTTTCTTTGCGCAGTTATAATCTAGATGTGACCTCAGATTCATGTGTTGGAAACTTACTGCTAGGCTTCCCAAGCCTCCTTATTCCCCAGGGAAAAGTGAGTGCGCTATCCACCCTTTCTGCAGCCCTACAAGGCAGGACAATCAGATGTGATAGGGAGTCGAGTCAAAGCAGGAGCTCAGTTTATTACTGTGAGCGTCAGCTTATATAGGTTAAGTGACATCATGCTATGCGGGGGTGCCTCCAGCCAATGGGAGGCAGCCNAGGCAGCCAAACCCCCCCTCTGACTGGAGGGGCGTCTATCTAGTTTTTCCTGTCTCATCCTTACTCAAACTCGAGCCAGGCTTTTCTCTGTCCTGCAGGCCTCTAGGTACAGGACCTGAGATAATTTTGTCCCAGCAACTTACCCCAGTGCAGCATCCTCTGGAGCCAGTACAGACACTGAGGCAGGCAAAGGGCAGCCACTGAGAGAGATCACTTGTTTTGTTTGTATTCTAAAGGGAGCACCTTGTGTCACTCATTCTATCTCCATATCAGGGCAGTTTCTTGTGATCAATATTTAAAAAGTTGACAAGGGCTGGAATTAAAGTCCAGAGGTAGAGCCCTTACCCAGCATACCCAGGGCTGGTCTTAAAGTCCAGGGGTACAGCCCTTACCCAGCATGCATAGTTTTCATTTTATTCTCCAACCATATAACAAGGAAAGGAAGGGAAGGAGAGAGGTTGAGAAGGCAAGAAAAAAAGAAGAGAAGGAAAAGACTTTATATTCACTCTAATTGATGCCTTCATTGCAAATCATTTAGCAACAATCCATTAAATTCTGAAATATTTATTCATGTGCATGTATGATGTGTGTGGAAGGGTGAATGAGTGTATGGGTACACACACACCATAGCATAGCACTCATGTGGAGGTCAGAGGACAACTTCTGAAAGTTGGGCCTCTTTTCTACCATGTGGGTCCTTGGGACAGAACTCAGGTCCTCTGGCTTAGAGGCAATTCTAAGCCATCCTGATACTACCAATTTCAATAATTCTCTAGTTGGACAGACATATATTTAAGTCAACAGTGATGGCCCTAATAAAAACAAGACTTAAGAACTAAATAGTAAGTATACAGATCCAGGTGTGGTGATATTATACTAAGCTCAGTGCTCAATGGGTGGAGATTGGAGGAAACCACACATTTGAAGCCACAGTGCTCAACATAGCCATTTCCAGGAAAGCATGGATTGTATAGCAAGATCATGCCTCAAAAGGACAAACCAAAAGTACAGTATAAATGACTGAAATGCACAAATGTAAAAGAATATATAAATGTAGCTTTTGAAAGACACGGATTATTAAAGTGTAGTTTTTACTCCAGAGGTCGTCTGTAACAACTGCCCAGTTCGCACAGTCCTTGACTTATGTTAGGTCTTGCATCATGATGAATAGCTCGTGCTTTCAGGGAAAGACTCTCCTTGGACAATGCATTAACATTTATTTTCTATGTGGCTCAATGCTTTGGAATTGTATTATTTGATATATACCCGCATGAGCATTCCCTTTTAAAATTTCCATCTTCTGTGTGATGCTCCATGGAGCTCGGAAAACAGGAAATGGATTCTATATATGCTCCTACACAGATGACAACTTCGGCAGAAATGACATGGGTGACCAAATAGATATGTGACAGACTGTCCTCCTTCATCATTATTTTCTAACTAATCAGTAACTCCTTAGGCAAAAGCAGCTTCAGGTCATGAAAACAACCTGGAATTTCACTGACTGGAAAAAAATAATAAGTCACACAAATGATGTATTAAATTAAAAAATTTTTATTTTATTATTTCATGTGTATAAGTGTCCTTCTTATACACATGTGTGGGAAGTCCTTCTGTATATGTGTTGCTTTTATTAGTTAATGAATAAAGAAGCTTCTTTTGGCCAATGGCTTAACAGAATAAAGCCAGACTGGAAGAGATATATTAGAGAGAGTAGGTGGAGTCCAAGAGATGCTACGTAGCCACCAGAGGGGAAAGACGCAAACTGCCAGCTGGAACCTTGCCAGTAGGCCATGGGCCTCTTGGTAAAATATAAAATAATAGAAATGGCTTAGTTCTAGATGTAAAGGCTAGCTAGCAATTCGCTTAAGTGATTGGCCAAGCACTGATTTAAATAATATAGTTTCTGAGTGATTATTTCAGTTCTGGGTGGCTGGGAACGAACAAGCAGCCTCTGCCAACATATAAGTGTTTTCCTGAATGTCTGTGCACAGCATGTGTGCAGTGCTAGGAAAGACCAGAGAAGGGCGTTGAAATCCTATGGAACAGGAATTACAGGTGGTTGTGAGATGTCATGTGGGAGCTGGAAATCAAATTTGGGTCCTTTGCAAGAGCAAACAATGTACTTAGCTACTGAGCCATCTCTCTAGCCCCAAATGATGCATTCTTAAACTGATGTTTTTCTCCTTGATATATTGCATAGCCAATCCTTTCCCTTCACATTTAGTGTGTATTTTCTTACTGGGGAGCTTAAAATTTCAGGATTTTAATCTTTCAGAATTGCGATTTGAGGAAATTTTAACTTCAGAGTTTTTCGTCTCAGGGGATTTCAACATTCAGGAATATACCATCTGAAATGATATCTTCTGGAGTTACAAGTGGCATCATGTGACTCTATAGAACAGTGGTGATTTGTAATTAGTGTCCTTGTTTTATCAGTAATCCAGATAACCTTATCACTGTTTCCTCACGAGTAAAAGTGATTTGTAAACTGTCCTGATGAAGATCTTCAAAGAAATATCATCTTCACTGATGGCGTCCCTGAACATAAACTCTCTTTCCCATACACATTTGAAAAGAATATTTGGCCATGGACACACCTGCCCTGTGACATGCCTGTCAATGACAGAAGACAGACACACCTGCACTGTGACACAATTGCACTGTAGCAGTGTATTGTGCAACTGAAACAGGAACCTGGGGTCCGATTTTGCTAGAAAGCCTTGATTCCTCACCTGGGTTCACAAAGCAGCTGCATGCACATGGAAGCCTGGTGTCTCTGTTCTCATTTTCTCTCTGTCCCATTGACTTTGGGGCCATCTGCTTGCCATGGTCTGTTGATTGTTCAAGGCATGTGTATCTAGGTCATCTCTTCCTCATTCTATACTCATGGTACAGAGAGAAGGCATTGTCCCAATCTGCATTTGCTCTGGATTTCAAGAATTGCAAACCCTTGGAAATAAAATAGCCCTAGTCCCATGAGAACAATTGTCATAAGGGTGAGACCAGACGTTGGAACAAAACCATCTTGCTCTCCATGCATGAGGATGTGGATCACCTTGCAGGAACAGAGCTGACAGCCTGGTCAAGGAAGCTAACCACCTGTAGACCAGGACTATTATGCATGCCTCTTGCCCTGTGAGCCTGTTCCACCTTGACTAAAGGTCAGAGGTTTTGAGCTCGTTTTTGCTCTTTCAAAGTTGTTGACAACAGGAGTGGCTATAAACAAGAGATCCTGACCTAATCAGAATTTTGGATATAGAGGTGGATCCGCTCCACCTGGACCAAAGGTTGGAGAATTCAAGTCTATTTCTTATACCATGTTAATGAAGTCTATTGCTTGTCCCCTCCCCTTTGGAGTGAAGTATATAAGCATGTGGAAAATAAACGCGGGTGGTCCAGTATTCACCGAATTCCCCTCCCAGTGTTGTTCTGTGTTTCTGCCTTTTATTTCTCATATCTCTGTTCCTTTTGCTTAATAATTCTAATCCTCATGCTCTTACCCTGGAATGTGTGAATTTCATTAAGTCTGGACCCCATCAGATGTCACCTCAATGTGTGGTTTATGACATTGCCCACCTTGCCCCAACCCAAAGCTCGCATCACTACTTAAGACAGACTTGGGGTCATTGAGAACCTTTATTCGTACCTCTTCCTAATGTGGTTGCATTGAATAAATATCTCTGCATTTGCTCACCTCTTCCATGGGACACTGACCAAGCCTAGTCTGTCAGAGGTGCCAGAACTTGGGCTTTCAGTCTTGAAAATCTTCGGTCACAAATTTTATTTTACCTTACAGTTGATTTAGTCTTATTTTCAAATCCCAGTTGCAACCCACTAAATGCATTTCAAAGCCCTTTGAAGAGCAGCAACATGCCAGCTGTAAGAAGCCTACTGGTCTCACTTTAGTATCCCATTGAATCTGTCTGTGCCTGTGGAACCCAGGGAACTCTCCCATGATCAGCTGATGGAAACATTTGCACAGGAGAAGTCAGTCACTCCGTATGGTGTGTCCTTAAACACGTGTAGCAATGACTTTCTACAGATTTCATATTCCCTTTAACCATAGTCTCAGCCTTTGACTCCTTCTGTGGTACAAGATCTGTTATTTGTAAGTTCAGTCATTGCTTTGTTAGAACACAAACAGAAAAATGAATTATTTCTTCAGGGGAGTTGCTTAGTCTTTAGGGGTCAGCTTATGATAAGTGTCTCATGTTTGCAATCCTCTCAGCATGAAACTGCTTTTATCACTGGAAGGGGTCTTTCCAAATTCCTTCTAAGTCAGGCATGGTGGTGTATACCATAAAAAAGGTTCACAACTAACCTGGGCTGCACAGCAAGTCCAGGATTACACAGTGAGACACTGCCTCAAAAATAAACATCCTCCAGACCACCTGCCATAAAATATCCTCACACTATTGAGTATAAAACTGATGTTTGTAGAGGAAATTTATTTCATACAGGCTTATCAGCTTATTGTTGCCATGATAGAAAAAGGCCTTTATCAAGCCCACCACTTTCCTAGCTACTACCATGAGTCCCACACATTTGACCAGGAGCTTTGAGGGCATCAGCTCGATTAATTATCACTCCATCTCCAGAGAAGAGTGCCATCATGGGAGAGACAAGTCGACAGTTCAAGTCTTCTGTTGCCCGATTAGTGTTATCTATGCTGTCTGTTTGTCTGAATGTTCCTAATAAGCACACTTCTCAGCTGCAATCAGTGCTCAGCAATGGGTAAACAGAAAGCACTTAGCCTCCTCAGTTTCTCTGCAATTTGAGTTTATCACTCATGGGCTGATTTTAACACTTATCTGTGCTCTGTTCAAGTACCTTTCAAGTCCAGGAAGAAGATAGCCCTGGTACAATGTTGTCCTCCGGATCTTTTAAAGGCTTGAGTACCAGAAACAAACATCTTGCCCATGAAGTTTAGACTTTGTCTTTCCAAACAGAAATGCAGGTTTATGAGAAAAACACTGCTTTGACCTTTAGTGTTATCATTTCTGTTTTGCAAAGTCTCTTCTAGGAGTCAAATGTGGCATTACTACCCAGACGTACATTCACACTGAGATTTAAGGCTCTTTAAAGGGAAGAATGGTTCAATATCATCCCTACTAACATGTCCCCTAAGTGGTTAATCTCCTTGAAAATGATGCAGAGGCAGCCCCCAATACTGGAGAAAACTTACATTTGTTCAATCTGGGTCCAAGTATTTCAAACTGGCTTCATTCATGAGTCTATTGGCAAGTTTACCCTTTTAACTTTCTTTCTGCCAGATATATTAAAATGAGGAGAAATTCAATAGTTCATGCCATCATTTTTCTGTCTTCATTTTGAAGGATAGAGAAGCTGAGGCACACACAAATTTAGTTTGCCATTTAAGGCACAGTACCAGTGAAAAGGGCAACAAGGTCATAAAATCTAGGTACATCTATAATCAGAGAATGGCACAGACAGTCTCATATAAATGAAAACTAGCTAAGATATCTTAAATTATTGGGACTGCTAACAGAAGTACTATGCATGGTGTCATAGGAATATCCTTTTAAACAATGGGTACTTTTTTCTTACACCTTTATCGGTTAAGAGGAGCCACTATTTTTCTTATTTCTTTTTTATATCAAATGAGGGGAGGGAGTACAGACTGAGTGTCTGATGAGGGCCTGTTGCTCATGGATGGTATATACTGATCACCAACCTCGAATGATGGGGTGAACCAGGGGTGGAGATGTAGCTCAGGTGCAGTTCTTGCCTGGTGTGTGCAGTGCTTGAGGCCCAGAGTTCCATCCTCAGAACGTAAAAAAAAAAAAATTCGTTGTATTTCAGCAATGCTCATCTGTAATTCCTGCACTTGGGAGGTGGAGGCAGGGGCATAGTAAGTTCAAGGCCAGCCTCATTAAAATAGTGAGAAAAACTCCAGGCCAGACTGAGCAAGGTAAGATCCTGTCTCATAAAGGAAAACAAAGTAATACAAAAACAAAACAACACCGGAATGAGGTGGGCCCTTTGGGTATTCATTCATTCATTCATTCATTCATTCATTCATTCATTCATTCATTCATTCATTTTTTTATTTAGTGATTTTGCAATGCTAGAGATCAAACCCAAGGACTCACAATTGCTAAGGAACCACTGTCTCATGTATCCACACCACCAGTCCAGCAGCTTCTTTTGTAAGAGGACAAATCTCTTCATGGTCCTGTCACTTCTCAAAGGTTCCTCTTTCCTCTTGGGACCTAGTGTTTCTATGTACGACTCTTTAGAAGATGCAGATATATTCAGACCTTAGCAAAGGATATATACAAGAAATTCAGCAGAGGCTTTTTATTCTGTCTAGTGACTTTCAACTTGAAAAACTTAAGAATGCTTCTGAAGGACAATAACTACTTTTATACCATATCTTCAAATTTGTCCAAATAGTTGGTGGACTTTTTGTGTGTTACTCAGTAGAGATTGGCTTTTTCTTTTCTTTTTTTTTTAAAAAAGGAGAGATGCTATCTACTGATATGAAAATGATTGCAAGTTATTTTTAAAGCCAGAGTCACAGCTGACTTTTGTTGTGTAATATTATTTTAATTACGCAAAGATGTCTTACATTTATTTATGCTGTGGAACATTAGCTGTGTAAAGGTGTGTTACATTTGTTTATGCAGCATTTGTTTAAGTATGTTAAGGTACACTGCAGTTGTTTTACCTTGCCTGCCTAACGCACATGATTGGTCTAATAAAGAGCTGAATGGTCAATAGCAAGGCAGAGAAAGATGAGGGGCGGCTGGCAGGCAGAGAGAATAAATCAGAGAGAAATCTAGGCTGGGGAGGAACAAGAGAAGGAGACAAAGAGAGCAAGGAAGATGCTGGGGGCTAGAAGTCAGAGAGACACCAGCTGGCAGACACGAGAAGCAGTGTAAGTAAGATATACAGAAAGAAAAGTAAAAACCCTAAGGCAAAATGTAGATAAAGAGAAACAGGTTAATTTAACTTAAAATCGCTAGCCAGAAACAACCCTAAGCCAGGCCAAGCATTCAAAATTAATAATAAGTTTCCTTGTCATGATTTGGGAGCTTGTTGCAGTCCAAAAAGAAAAAGCCTGATGCAGACTATTACATCAGAAAGCTTAAATCAAACGGAACTAGCCTATCAGTTGTCCTATGTGATCAGTGTGACAGCATCCAGGGACCCTTGCTGGCTCCACTCCAGACATGACATTCAGAGCTCAGGGTGGGGCCCAGCAATCTGCCCATGCTGGCAAATCTGATGGATGTTATAGCAAATACTGCTGCCAAGACCAAACCAATGGGTTTGACTGAATGTAGTCTCATCAGCTGTTGCTAAACAGCTCTTTGTAGAGTTTTCTGATTTTTCAAAATTTGCCAAAGTCATCAATTTGCGTGTCAATTTGAAGATAGTGTTTCTTTCATTGTAGTCTAGCAAATGGGTTGCTGATGAGAATTTGGACATTAACTCAGCCATCTTTCTTTATTGCCTGCCCCATCCTACTTCTCTGAATTTCCATCCTTTACTCCGTCCCTTGAGAAATATAGATAGAAAGAACACATATGAAATGTGGAAAAAATCAAGATATTCTTCCACAGCCATGGGAAAGCTGGCTTTGACTCTTAGAGCAGTCTATAGACCAAGATCCTTATGGAGAGTTCAAGGTATTTCCCAATGGCTAAAGACACTTGCTGCTCTTGCAGAGGACCTGGATTTGATTCTCAGCACTCAGACTTGATGTCTTACCATCACCTGTCTTTCTAGTCCCAGGAGAGCCAACACCTTTTGTTGGCCTCCATGGGCACGTGTGGTACACATACATACAGTCAGGTGCACATTTTAAATAAGTAAGTAAGTAAAGAAAATCTTGCAAAAAGCTGAACGTATTGGTGAACACCTTTAATCCTAGCAGTTCTGAAGCTGAGCAGATGGATCTCTGTGAGTTCCAGGCCAGCTGGGACTACATAGTGACCCGGTCTCAGAAGAGATACTTTTCTGCCTAGATCTTTGTGTCTGTTTTTCTTTCCTCTTTCCTTCTGCATCTCAGGGAATCCGGGAGTACCTCACCCTCTCTTCAGCATGTCTCAGTTCACAAATTTGGGAGTTGTCAGCACACTGCACAGAGAAAGAAACAGAAGGGCTCATCAAAGCCGAGAGCAATGAGCACTGGCAGTCACCCTGAGCACATAGGTAAGGAGACTGAGGGATGCAATTTCCTCAAATGTTCTGTGAGCTGCGGGACTCATTTCCATGTTCCAGTTCTCAATACATGGGCTGATTCTGAGGCCGTCTCCACCCCCAGGACTCCTGTGTAATTATCTGGATTGTTCCAGATGTTTGGATCATTTTTTTAAGTTTATTTTTAATTTTCTCTGTCTCAGAGATCTCTACCTTTCAAAAGAGCCATCCTGCTATCATTTCTGCCTTCGAGTATTCATGCTTTCTGGGGCTGATAAGATGGCTTAGCATGTCATGGTGATTGTTGCCAAGTCTGATGACCTAAATTCACAAGCCTGCACGTGCACGAGCATGCACATGTGTAAGCACGGGCACGCGCGCACGCACACACGTACAAATAAAAATGTTTTGTAAAAGTTTTTAATTAAGGAAATGAAGAGCCCTTTAGTCACCCCTTCCTCTTGTAGAGTTTTCTGTTCCATTTATTATTTATAGCCTTCTAATAACGAAGTATCAATACCTCATTATCAAAAGCAGCTGCTCGCTAGAAAGCACGCCACCTGAGAGCTTTAAGCTGCAGGGACAGCCAATGTTCCCAGGGATCACAGGCTCTACTACACCTGTCAGATTCCACCTTCTCAACTTTACAAGAACAACTTTTAGAATAGGTAACATTTAGTATCTTTTTAACTCTAGTCATTTCTAAACCAATAGACCTAAATATGGTTATTTGACATACACGCCTGTATTTTTCTATATTCATTTCTACTATAGCAACTCCTGATGATGAACCCAGTGATAAACTAACAGGCAGTGAATATAAATAAATACGCAGGAGGAAAAGGAAAAGGTACAGTTTCCACCCTAGACTCTCACCCTTAGCTCTCTAGCGTTAAGATAAACACACGAAATGGCCTGCAATGCAATCACTGACGTCATGGCAACTTGAGCCTCACTTGCTGGGTTAAAATCCAAGTTCATCCACTCTCTAGATAAATAACTTCAGGCATATTTTTCCCTTCTGTGTAACTATTTCCTTATCTGTGCAATGAGAATATTTCAAAAGGTTTCTATTGGAGATTAATTAACTCATCCCAGCTAAGATCTAAGAAAATGGTCTGCTTATACAAATGTACAAAGCACCTTGGACTATTGTTATCTTCGTCCTAAACTTAGCCTCAAAATCAAGCTAGAAAATACATGGTCAACTAACACAAGACTTAAGAGTTACAAAATCCCACAACCCGGCAGTATTTTCCAAGGGCTTCTTGGCGTTAGATACAAATCTAAACACAAGGACACAGTAGTAGGATAAATAAACTCTCTGCTGGAGAGAGACAGAAAATGTACAGACTAAGCAATAAAATATAATGTTTCCAGTACTGACAGTTGTTAAAAATGAAAATAATTTTAGAAGAATAAAATGCCACGTGTCCTCCTCTGGTTAAGTTAGTTAAGGACCCCTTGTCAAACAACATTTGTTTCTCCTCAACTTGGCTAAGAAAGGAAGTGGAATGTTCTAAGTGTGCAGTGTCAATACCAGTCTCATCATATTTAATTGACACTTATCAATTGTTAAACATAAGTAATTTTTGACATGGTATAACTATAACTCTCATTAAAAAAAACAGAGCAAGGACAAAGTCTATCTTTGTTGTTTCATTAATGCTTTTAGAAAACATATCACCGGGGCTGTCATCAGTACTTGCTATCTCGGGCTGCTCTTGCAGAGGCCAGAAGTTGGGTTCCCAGCACCCATGCTGGGCAGCTCACAACACCTGTGCCTACAGCTCCAGATGATCCAACACCCTTTTCTGGTTTCCAAGGGTATTGCATTCACATGCACGAAGTCACCCATAGACACACTTATGTAGTTAGAATAAAAACAAAACCTTTCAAAAGAAAGCAATCAATCCCTTTAATACTTCTAAAGTTGATTTTATTAAGACACATTAGTAGAGTTTGTCATATGGAGAGTTTTAAAATCATGGTATACAACATGAAAATCATTTGTACAAATTATGCTTTTAAGTTTTTTATTATCTCTTCTGTACACACAAATACACAAATGCTGCTGGGCACCACTTAGAACAAAGAAGGTGAAAGATATATTCAGACACATACTAACATTGAAACTTAAATCTTTGACTGTAAGTATGGATTTTTTCCTACTTTAAAAAGTGCATATTTTAAAATGATATTTTAATTTCATATATTCTGCATTTTCTTAATCCTTAAATAGGTATTACCAGTCATGATTGATTTTTATTTGTATTCCTTAGGACTAGATTATGCAAAATGGCTTCATTGGCTGCATTAATCAAGTTAGAAGCCTTTTGCCTGTCAAGTCAGTTGTTTTCGTGCTCAGTACCTTGGGAGCTCAGCAGTTCTTTTTTCTATTAAAAAAAGCTGCTCATGCCAAATCATTCACTTAATATACAGCTTTAACTTGAGGAAAGAGGAAACAGTTTAAACTGCAAAGAGTAGGTCAGCACGAAACCTGACTGTCATTCATGAACGCATGCTAAGGAAGCACGGAAATGTAGCTGTCCCACAAGGTAAACTGTGAGACAGGCAGCACTACAGACACAACAGATGAGGGTGACTATTCAAGCTGTGGACGCACACTGGTTCTTGCAGTGGGCTGACACCTGGAGCGCTTTGCGTGTCCATGCTGTTGTGGGGAGATCGCTGGGGATTCAGTGGCAAGGGGTTTATTCTTTGGAGGATGGGGCAAAAATAAAAATCTTGGTCATGGGGTTGGGATCCAATTCAGTGGTTGCGTACTTGCTTGATTGCTACACATATGCACACACAAACACACACACACACATGCCCTCTGTATACAAAGTGTTTTTATTTTATAGGTTTCTTTTGCATGTGTGTGTGTGATGCGTAGGTATGGTTGTACCACAGCATACTTGTAGAAGTCAGAGGATGACTTGTAGTAGTCTGTTCTCTCCTGTATCTTGTAGGTCCTGGGGAAGAAGAAACTTGGCTCAATCAGGCATGGCAGCAGCAGGTGCCTTTACCTACTCACTGAGTCATACATCTAGCCTGTCCTCATTTTTTTGTCTTCCCTCTTTCCCCTCCCACTCTCTCTTTTTCTTTTTTCTTTTATTCTTTTTTTGGGAAATAGTCTTATGAAACTGAGATTAACTCAAAATTATTATATAGCTGTGGCTGGCTTTGAACTCCTGATCCTCCTACCTCATCTTCCCAAGTACTAGGATCACAGGTCTGAGGCACCAGGCCTAGTTAATATACTTTGTTCTAATTTTTTTTCACAAGAATAGTGAGATAAAATTAATAGTATAGGCTTTAGGATTAATAAGCATATGCTCATAAAACACACATTGCTGTACCTGGAAGACAGAGTGTTTTCAACAATTATGGGCAGACATCCTCATGGAATTATTTTTCTTCCAAAGCAGAAAATTTAATTACTTATACGTGCATGGGTGACTCAGTACTCCATTGATTGCATCTTAACCTAGTCAGAATGTCTGTATCCCCTTCTGAGGGTCAGGGTTCATCCAGAAAGAGAGATGAGGGAAGATTGGAAGAGCCAGAGGGGTTGACTATAGTGAAGCAGTGTGTTTAGGACACAACAGGACTGTCGCACATATGAGCTCATGGTAACTGTGACAGAACACTTGAGACCTGTGTACGATTGAGCCAGATAAAATCCCAGCATGGATCAGAGAGGTGGGCTCCTTGCTGAGTAGCTACTGGCAATTCATGGCTTCTGGCAGAGGGAGAGTCCATTTCCTTCAAGGATGTATGCACTAAGAGGCGATCTGTGCTCCAGTAGACAGCCATACATGCCCATGACCATCCTGCCAGTGTTGTCTGGACTTAGTGGGTTAGAAACAAAAGAAAGCATAAAGTTGGAAGAAAATAGTGGCTAGGAAAATGAGAGAGGAATTAGAGGAAAGGAAATGAGAGCGGGCGTCTTAGGGTTTCTATTGCTGTGAAGAGACACCACGATCACAGGGAACTTTTATAAAGGAAAAACATTTAATCAGGGCTGGCTCGGACCATTATCATCATGGCTGGAAGCATGACGATTTCTATATCTGGCATCAGGAAGAGAATAGCACACTGGGCCTTGCTTACGGATCTGAGACCTCAAAGTCTTCCCCTAGTGATACACTCATTCCAAGAAGGCCATACCTACTTCAGCAAGACCATATATACCTCTTAACAGTGTCATTACCTATGGGCCTATGGGAGCCATTTATATTCAAAACATCACAGTGGGCTTGATCAAAACTCACTGTATACATATACAGATTTTTTCTACAGCTCATATACCCCAACAAACTCTTTTAAGCAATATAAAAATTACATTGTGGTTACATTCTATTTTCCAAGTGAATGATTACAATAAATACAAGTAAAAACAGCATGTTATCTGTATCCCTTACATGATTAAACGTTTTTAGTATTACAGGTGAAAAACAAACTGTCCCAAAAACCACATCAATTCATATCCAAGCAAGTTGTTATAGATGAATGGAGTGTGAGCAGGTAAGGTAGTCTTCTCAACCAGGTCTTTACTGACAGGCTAGGCTTTGTGACCTCAAAGAAAGGGCCAATCACCTTATTACTTATCTTGAAAGGTAATCTTAAAGGAATCACAAACCAAAACTTTTATACATGAGAAACAGTCAGCTCTACTTGAAATCTTTAGGGTGCGTACCCACTCATCAATAGTTAATAATAATATATGCATATACATGTATATACTTATACACACATGTATATCTCAGGAGAGTGAGAGCAGAAATGGGCACAAGTAATTAATCATCATCTTTGATCACCAACCAGTCCTCATAATGAAAGTAAGTCAGGTAGTAATAACTGGGCTGGTTTGTATTTTGATCCCTAACCCAAAAACTATTATCAAAATATCTCAGTTTTATCTGAGGTCATTCTAAGGCTTTGTTTCAGCTATGATGCACCCCAAAATCTGTGACCACACCTCCCAACATTAAGACTAAAAGAATTTAAGCTAGCTGGGCTATTGGGACTCAATTGTTTTTCTTAATCATTAACCTAAGCCTCAGTCTATATGGCTTCTCACTAGAAACTCATGTGTTCTTGCTGTGTGACACTTCCTTGTTTTATATTTTTGTCCTCTGCAGCCTCTGCTTTATCAGAGGCAGGGCCAATATTTTATCCTACCGTTACCTATGTTAATTTTTCCACTAAACTAACCTCTGTCATAATTCCTTACTATATTTATTAAAAACACTCACTCATAAAAAATCTGTTTAAACTAACACACTATTATATAAAATCATTGTTTCAGTAAAACAGTACAGCTTAGGAGTAAATTATCTCCATAATAATCCACAGGTAAAAATACCAAGTAGAACAGGATTCCCATGAGATGATCATAGTCCATTAAGGGCCGTGGGGATCTCCCCATGCCCATTGACACCTTGCCAGATACCAGAGAAAGATGGCAGCAGAAAACATATGGAGGCACAGCAGAAGCAAAAGACAGGCCCTGCCTATCCAAGATTCATCCATTGGGGATTTGACTCCTTGTGGGCCAACACCTTGAACTGCAGTTACCACCTGCTGCTTCTCTGACATGGCCACCATCAACCTTCATGACCTCTTCAATTTTAAAGTAAATCCTCTGGAGTACACCAATAGTCTACTGCATCAGATTCACTGTGTATAATCTTTTCTAACTATTTCTTAAGAAGTACCCTCATCTCAATGAAAACTTTCTGCTCTCAAGTTCCAGTTTTGACCTTTCTTCTGGTTCTTCAGCATGCCTTATGCACAGAACCACACACTCCCCTTTCTTATGGCTCTTCAGCATGCCCTATGCACAGCACACACTCCCCTGGCTGACGGTGGTCATTTTCCTACAGCAGGGACTTGTGAGTGCTGGCTCCAGTATGGGGCACCTGCCAGCACATAGGCAGCTCCTCTTTGTTCTCCCAAAGGCCAGCCAGTGTGAGACAAACACCGCCATCCAGGCTATGAAGTTTCTGTTTTCCCAGGAGGGGACCACAGACTCTCTGCTGACAGGTACGGGGCTTCTCGACAGGATGCTGTCCCAATGGAGGGTATGACAGGTAGAGTGACACTTACCTCCACAGCAGTAATTCTGACCTTGCCAACTATGGGCATAGTAAAGAGGAATGTGGACTTGGCTGTTCCTGTGCTGTTTGTGAATTCTATATAATGTCAATCAAATAAAACTGTATGAGTATGTGTGCACATGCACGTGTTTTAACTTTTAACTTATCAGTCTTATGTGACCTTGTGTCTCCAAATCCTTAAACTTTTGGTCATTAAACTAGATGTTGTCTTTATCAGTTACTCATTGCTGTCACAAAATACTTGATAGAAGCAATGTAAAGGGAGAATTTATGGATTTATTGTGGTTCATGATTTCAGAGGAGTTGGCTCATAATTGCATGGTCACATGCTCTTGGGCAGAACGTCAAGACAAAGGAAATGTGTCAGAGAGATGTTTACTTCATGACGGATCAGAAATCAGAGGGAGGAGACATACAGAAAGATACCAGGGTTCCGAGAAAAATATAACCTTTAAATACATAAACCCAGTGACCTCCTTCCTCCACCTTGGCATCACCTGCTTTTTAAAAATCATTTTCTGATAATTATAAATCTATCAAGGAACTCATTTATTAATCAAGTCAGAGTTCATGGTCTAATCTTTGAAAAAGCCTTACACTCTTTTTGAAATTTTGAGGCAGGGTCTAACATAGCCCAGGTAGACCTCTAGCAGGTAGAGGCCAGCACTAATCTGAAGTTCTGAGATTCCAGCTTTCCTGGTGGAGTGTCTAGGTGGCCTGTGTGTCTCCACCAACTCATTTGGAGCATGGCAGGAAATCAGTTCCTGGCCTCTGCTATTGGGAGGCTGGACCTCTGCTTTCTAAGATACATTCATAGCACCCAATTGTCTGGGTGAATGCCCTGACAAACACACTTAGGGGTGTGTTCCTCTCACTCCTTAGGTATTGCCTAATCCTGCCAAGATAATTTACCAAATTATCTTTATTTCATCTTCAGGTGAAAATCTCCATGGCTGCCTCCTTGTTCTTTTACAGTTAACAGATACATAAGATTGTGATTAATATCATAAATGTTTCTGAGTAGGCCAAAGGGATTGATGTGTATATTTGTTTTCCATTGCAGATTAATACGATGCTGACTTAAATAATATTTCGGTATTAGAGTTCTCCAGATTCTACCCTACAGAGTTGGTCTGGGTTCTCTGCTAAGGGTATGTCAAAGTTAAAAGAGTTATCCATTGAGCTCTTCCGCAAAAGGACCTTCTGGGCTTAACTGAGTTATTGGTAGAATTCAGTTCTGCAACCTTTATTTCTCTTGGTGGTTATTGGCTGGAGATCATTGTCAGGAACTAGAAGACATGCTCAGGTTCACTTGAAGTACTGACTAGTCTGTCTTCACAGCAGCAATAATCTGGCAAACATAAGACCCTGTTGCTGCTAGCTGAAAATAAAAATTATTTCTGCTTTTGAGGGTCTGGCATGATTGGGACCATCCATGTAATCTTTCCATTTTAACGTTTAAGATTAATAAATTTAGTGACACCTGCAGGATCCTTGTTGCCAGGCAGCACAACACAATCATGGGATGACTGGGGTGGATTATAAGCACTGTCCTTTTAGCATGCTATTGCTCCTTATCACTACATTTTTAATCTTTGAACTATGTCACAGCTCCTCTTAAGTTCTAGAAAACTAATAACAGTGTAGGTAATTCTTAGCCACAAAAATGAAAGTGAAATGTGATCAGCAGGCCGCAGTAAATAATTGTCCCATGGATAGGCTGATTTTGCATCTGTTTGTAAGATCTTTTCAGCATTCTTCATTGCCAATGTGCATATGGTGCTTTAGATCTTTCTTTGAATTAATTAGTACACCCTCCTGGTTCTCCTATTACATAGTAAATTAAAACGCTTCATGTATGAGTTATAATTTTATTTACTTAGAAAAAAATATTTAAGAATAATTCCTAAATGTTGATAACTTTGGTGGCCATCTTATCTCTTATGAGGTTTAGTGTTTTGAAAATTGAAACAAAAAGTTTAACTTAATGGAAAAGACACTGCCATTTTGGGTGAATTTTCACGTTAATGCCTTGGAGAAGATGTGGAAAGTCTTGGTCCTTTCAAAAACTAAACAAGATTGACAAATCCTCAAGCAAACTTATCAAATTGAAGGTAATGAAAGAACCAAGACCCCAAATAATAAGATCAGAGATGAAAAGAATGGCTTGACACATATAAATGAAATTCAGGGACTTATAGAGAATAATTTTAAGAACATTTTCCAAGAAATTGAAAGTTCTCGATGTAATGGTTGTTCTGTATAAGAGACAAGCCACGCCCACTCCCTCCCCCATCCACTGAGGCAGGCTGATC